>ATSW01008508.1:0-12478 GCA_000444245.1 Botryllus schlosseri | reverse complement strand
CTCGCTGGCCGCATCCGGACAGCCAGACGATTTCATCCCGCCACGTAAGCAATTCTGAGTGGATTGAACAATCCCTGTAATACCCAGTACATTTCTATCAAGTGTTGAGATATTATAGTAAGAAATACTTCCCACAAGGCAGCAAATGTCAGGATCATAGGCCACATTATAATCATCTGAGAGTGGTGTTATGGTTTCACTCTAGTCATCATCAGGAACAAGTTGCTGACACTGACATCCCATTCTCAAAACTCAAAAAGGCGCACAGCGAGTTCAGGAAAATGAGCCAAAAAGTAGTTGTTCGCGAAGTGAAGACCAAAGCGACCCTGTTATATGCTGGTAGCGCGGAGAATATAATTGTTGTGAAATAGTATAATTCAAATCTATTTGGTCGCACTGCTGTGTCACGTCTGACTCTAAAGGACCTAGACCAGGCTTGGGCAAAGTGCGGCCCGCGGGCTAAATGCGGCCCGCGAAGCCATTCTGTGCGGCCCGCGAATGGTTGCTAAAATTCATAACATTAAACCTACATTTTGAATGTTGATGCGTGGACTAAGACCATATAGCCTAGGCTGTATCAACTAAACAGTAAATTCATTTACTTTGAAGCCTGTTCATTAATATGCCACGATTACGCTGCCTACGTACCTCACATGCGTAATCCAGATTCAAAATAAATGCAATGTGGCAAAGTAAGAGTAACAATTAAATTTACAAGAAATCACTATTTCGATATAGTTTAGGTCAAACCTTCTTTGTTGCCATTGTGACATTACGCATTATACGGGTACGTGTTTCAAATTGCTACGTGAGGCGTTTCCAAATCCCTAATTCGAAAGATAAGTCAATCAATGCTCGCGATTACTATATGACTCATCATATCTATCACCCATTAAGGATGAACGGACATGTCAAAAAGAGAAAGCCGAAAGCTGAAAAGAAGGTTTAGAGCACTAAATATTTGTATACTGGATTTAGGGGTAAACCCGTCCTTTTAGTTTTTGCCGACCACAAAACACTTGGTCAAGGGAAGGCGAATTTAAGAAAAACTGCAAACTTCACTCAACATCAAGGCTATTTGAGCTGTACACTGCTTGGAATGCAGCAAGCAAGACAGGATTTGTACTATCCATATGCATTTCAGTGCAGTAGTTGTCGAAATAGGGGGCGTGAATGCATCTGAAGGAAGGCGCGAAGCTGAAGTTAATGAAAAATTTTTCGGGCCCTCGCGACTTGACCCCAGCTTATTGTTTATTGCTCTGTGTATTGACCGACTTTGATATTTCAGGATTCTCTCATCAACAACCATAACCTTACATGCCATCAAACTATCCGTCGGGATTGCTAGCATGCTGGTTGCTCTTTTTAATATGTCGTGATTGGCGCGAAATTTGTCATTATCATAAAGGGGGACGTGTCTAAAAAGAAGTTTGAGAACCACTGTTTTAGTGTCTTAATAGAAGAACGTGGATAGGGGTTTAACATTGTTTCGAATAATGACGGCAAATAGATATTTTAATAATTAACCGCCACTTTCTCATTACCTAACATCAACACACTCACTCAGCAGCATTTATTAACAATGTAATTAAGAAATAAAATTAAAATACGCTGGAGAATATAGCTAAAATTTTTCACTCGGCCCGCCAACGTATTTTCTACTTATCATTTGGCCCACGGAGGAAAATAATTGCCCACCCCTGACTAGACAGACAGAGAAAGCAGAGTCACGATTATTGATAGCGAGCCAAATTCTAACGTCTGCGTTCTTCGCAACGCATATGCAGAGTTAACGCCAGATTACGAGTAAAACAAAGAGCATAGACGTTTGCCAACTTACTCCGTCGTTATAGCCAATGTTTTATCGGTTGAATACAAACAACCTATCTTCGAATTTACGCCCAAAATTTCCGTTGTTTACTTATAAAGGTGTTGCTAGAATATAAACCTATGATCCGTAATGTGATGTAACTAATATGTATGCATGATTGATAGTAAAGTATTCATGCGAAAAGCAGGGCGTGCATTGCGAGGTAACATATTGCAACAATTTGGCTAGTACGGCCCGCGTGCGGTTGGAAAGTTTGAATCAGGACCGCGAAGCAAGTTCAGTTTGACACCCCTGGTGTACAATGTACATTGTACATTGATGTACTACTTTACAGAAATGTAGTGTTGGATTACCACTGTGACGTCACGTGACATCATAGGGACGTGTTCACGTGCGCGTTTACATGGTACGATTCCAGAGGGTTCGTGTTCACACGAACCAGAACCTTTCAGGGTTTCGCATCGACCCTAGTTTACAGTCAGCACAAACTCGTTGACGGGTATTTATACAGACGGTATACTACAAGGGTGGCCAACCTTTTCGGCCAAAGGGTCACATGCAATTGACGACACATTGCGCGAGCCACTGCCCACGCGAAGCGCGAACGTTTTTCAAAGTTTGTAAGTCAATAATATTGGTACTTGAGTATATTCGGGGTCTGCTGTGAGGACAGGACTATTTGGCGGATGGACATATAAATATCGAGAGCTTCGGCCAAGGTGCGTCAATCATTTTGTGCCTAGATTTGATCGTCGACGGTCTTTCTGCGAGCGCAAACGCAAGGTCTCATGTTGGACGACACTTTCTATCGTAATTGTGAATATAGTTAGACCAGGGGCGGGCAACTTCTCCAGTCGGCGGGTAGGATATAGGAAAATTAAGTACTTGGCGGGCCGGATTGCTCAATCAATACATTATTCTCCCATTTATCCACATATAAACAAGGTGTAAATCGTTTTTAATAAATGTATTTTAACGACAGCAATGTCACTTCGAAGCCATTTCTCGCCGATAATGACAATACAATGTGGATTTGAGAACAGTATTGTCATACAGGCGCCTCCATGTCTGCTTCTCTCTGATCAATCCACACACGGTGCAATCACTAATTAAGATTTCAAGGCTTTCGATAAGCCGGGTACCCCGAATTTACCAAGATATCAATTCATCAGGGGTGAGTATAGGTGACGAGATAAGGTCGTTGTTCAAATGTGTGGCCTATTCTATCTCGATATTGAATTCATGCCGACCGAGGCTTCTACGACCCATTTTGAGTTGGCGAGCCCTGGCATAAGCGGTGTCTTACAAAAGCCTAGAAGTGTGCCGTGCCACATGTCGGCGACTACGGAATTAAAAATAAGAAATATCGGCCTGGTGTAAATTACCATTGTAGTCGACAAACTTCATGATTACCACAAACGATATTAGGGTTGAGTACATCGTGAATTTTAATAATGCAAGTCTTCCCGCCTCGACGAACTTACGCGTAAGCTCCACTCTCGCACGCTGCGCAGTGCACACTGCACATGCATGTATATAATAACATACAGTCACTAAAATTTGAGGTAGTAAGCAAGTAGCGGGGAATCTCGGCAGATTGTAGCCGCGGGCCACATTATCATATAAGACGGAAAACTGTCGTCGGGCCGGACAAAATCCCTTCGCGGGCCGGATCCGGCCCGCGGGCTGTATGTTGCCCGCCTCTGGTGTAGAGCAACGTTGTGTTACCACCGAGTGAGGATTGAGAACTCGATAAGTATTAAGATTTTCTGAATCATTGTGACAGTCACATTCGATTAATATCAGTTATAATAAATTCTAAGCTACTTACGATGGATTGCGTTATCAATGGTGAGGCTTGGCCCGTGAGTGACTTACCTCTCGTTTCGAGCTTTATTTTCGAACAATATATACCAGTTTTTACAGAGAAAATATGGCGCCAACGAGGATTCACATATAGTGAGTTCGAATTAGTGTTACCATGACGTCATGATTTTTAATTGTGACGTAACAGTTGATTGACATGTATGGCTCTTGGTAGTTGAGATGGAAAAATGGGGCGAATATGGCTCTACGGACAAAAAAGGTTCCCGACCACTGGTATAGGGGCTCTGCAGGACCGATTTTAGCGAACATTTTTTAGAATATATGTTATACTCTTTTTGCATTAAGCTTCACGTATCTCTTCATTATGTTTTTCGACACATTTGCGGTTTTTCATAGTGCATCTGATTGCGACAGCCATTGCGATTCACCAACTATAATGATTTTCGTAGTCATCGTTCCAGACAACAACAAACCAAATCTTCCTAAAATCATTGGCGTCACTCGAATTATAGTATACTAACGACTCAAATCTACCTCAAGTTTGAAGTGTGACATAATCCGCAATATGTCCTGCTCGACATAGATCTCGTTGTCAGGTATTTGGATCGATTTTGGCTCAATCATTTTCAGAATGAACATTAATATGTCAAGCTCTGGTCGTACCTCGAATTTCAGCATTGATTCCTGTGAAAGTAAAAAGAGTTTCATATGTGAGAGATGCTGCAGCATTGCGACCATGATATGTCCTGATATACATGAAAGGACAGGATAACAGATTACCTTGACTTCAGAATGCTTAACAGGGTAGTGAACACTGGTTCCCAAACTTTCCAAGAAAATTCACGAACTGTCGTGTAATTTCATCACTGCCCTCTCCATACATCGTAGCAAGTTTTACGCGTGTTAGATTATGCTGGTTTATTGGTAATACTTATTTTCTTGAAGAATGTCGAGATTTCGTTAAGACAGAGATTACCGCAATAGATCGAAATATATCAGAATCGCACACCCGTATAATACCAGACCAAACAAAAGAAAAAAAATCCCTTTCATTTTGCATTTCGACACGGGGAGCGTTATATTCCTCCACTGCACGCATCTGTACCGCGCGTGGGACATATTAAAATGACTTAACTATTCGAGGCCCGCTATTTCCGTGCCAGGACCTATCACTTTCGAAAGTTTAGCTAACACGCGGTGATAGATTTGAGTCACAATTTTGACACCACTGAGGGGTGTTTGCAGCGAACTTCGTGGAGTGGCATGTTTGTCAAACCTTGACATCTGTTGCTCTGCCCTGGTTCGAAAATGGCAACGGCCATGGAGACGTACAACGTTGACGATACCGATGCACAAAGAAATGTTATACAGGTATCATATGCAACAGTAACGGAAAGAGCAAAGAATACAACAGTACAGAGAAAAATTAATCAGGAAACACCGATGTTCAACCATACCAGGCCAAATACCTTCTATATAAAGGGGAATGAAGACATTCAGGTCGTTACAATATTTGAAGAATTACAACGCAACAGCATCACAAGCAAATACTACAAATACATTGCAAGCTTATATGAGCTGAGGAATGGAATATGGATTATGAATATGATCACAGAAACCAATGAAAAGAACTTGAGAGATGAATTGTACCAACAGATGAGACAAAACCCTAAAGAAGCAAAATTCTGCAATATAACTTTCGAACTCCCAAGACGTCCAACGACACACCTCGTTGTTAAAGGAATACCATACGAATCTAAAGAGGAGGATATAGCCGAACAATTGAGTGAATATGGTTTCGGGACGATAATTAACCAGACCAGCGTCTTCAGAAGACACACGAACTGGTATAATGGTTTCACTAACATCTGGGTGGAAGAATTCAGAAAAGAAAGCATGGCCTACCATATAAAAGTTGATGGGTATGGATGCCTTATCAGAACAGCTGAAGACGCTTATCAGAAGCGATGCAGCTGCAATCTGACGGGGCATATTGTAAAGGAATGCCCGAATGAAAAATTGGAATGCACGATGTGCAAACGACTGGGTCATCGTGCAGACGAATGCAGGTCCAAACTTCGACGAGACAAACCCGGGCATATGACCGAGCTTTAAAATGCTAAAATATACAACAATGAAACAGTAGATACGGTTGAAAGGAAAACAACCCGGTATGACGACATGAAGAGGAATGAAATAAGGCAGACGAACCAGGCAATTATCAAAACATACTCCTCAACTGACGCCACCTTCGAAAATGCAGACACAACACAGGAAGAAACCGCGCGAGCCAGCGCAAGCCGTGTTGGAAAATTATAATATTGACAAACAAAGATGAATACAGACGGTCCAAAATCCAGCCATCAAAAATCCGTCGGATACAAAACCTCAGAAACCTCATAAGCAGACAAAAGGCTGTAAGGAGACGGTGAAACATGGACACAGTGATAGAGTGACTAGCAGAGGAAATGCAAGCAGCCAAGCGAAAAAGCCGAATAGTAATAAGAAGAACAAACGCAACAATTCTCCCAACTGAATCGATGACGAATCTATTGAAACTAACGTCGATTAACGTAAATGGATTATCAAATAGAATACAAGATCCGGAACAATATATACAGACCTGCAAATGGCTATTGACGCTACACCCGACGAAATCATGCGCAATGTATATGACGGACCACAAGCTCCGACAATAATGAAAGCTATCCGATAGTGCGCGATAAATTGTATTTATCGACCCACAAAACCCAACGATTTCATCCACAACCTATCCCAAGCATCCTAACCTCCCATCCCATCCCATAATCCCAAACCCTTTCTCAACCCATATCATTCCCCCATCAATACCCACCAAATTATCCACCAACCATCATAGACGATAAAATTACGACTACAAAGACTTATAAACAATACACGCATACGAACGCCAATTAGCGGCGGCTGCTACTACGACTTCAACTACAAATTCTCCTTCTACAACGACTGCGATGAGATGACCCGATGGTGACGAACCAAACCGAAAGAATTGCATTTGTGAAATTATTGATATTTTATGTATACATAATTGATAATTGAATAAAAATCACAAAAACGGTTCGGAAATGGTAATCGTCGAAATTACGATGATGTACCTGTCGGCTGCACAGCACATCCCTGTACGAAAGCACCTCAGTGGCCCTTGAACAATGCTCATAATAACGAATGCGTTTATACTTATTTTTGTAAAATTATGTGTGTTTTAGAGTGCGTATACGCACAATAAAATCAATAAATGCAGTGACATTAAATTATACGCGACGTCTGGTGGCGAGATAGCGTAGTGGTACAATCTACAGCTACAACGCCAATGGGTTGCGGACAATAAGGATTATCGGCCTGGTGTAAATGACCATTGTATTCGACAAACACTATGAATACCGCAAAAAAACGCGACGCACGATTAAATTTTAAATGAGAATAACCTTGCACAAAAATACTTTACTTTATGTTGATCAACAAAATACTATCAGACCACCGTCGAGCTTGGTTCGGACATTAAATTGCCTGAATTTTTTTATATTCCAGAAATCCAAAATTACTAGTATGCCTGCATCGTGTAAATTTAAAAAATAGTAGGACCTAGGACTCGAAGGACCGAGGACCCAAGTATAGTAACCGCTGATTGCAATGTCGGCTGCATTTATCTGGTCACTTATCGTTGATCGAAACGCAAGACAAATGAGACTTTTACATGATAACCCCTGATAACTCAGAACTATTACTGCTTAACATTGCGATCAACTGAGAGTACATACACCATGAGTTAGTTTGTAACTTTCACTATGACGTAGTCCCCATATTATATCACACATGGTTATCTTAGCCTATATTGAATTACAATAGTTTTATGCTGCTATAAAAATTTAGTGCATACTCCACCTTAATATACAAATTCAAATTCAAATTCAAATCCAACAAATTCATTTGGTTCATTCCAGTGACCGTGGATGTAGTTTCATATGTGACATATTGCGATTAAGGGATATATTATCTGGAAAGGGCGCATCCAGCTCGATGAATAAGGCTACATGCAGGGCTGACAAACATATTCATATCTAGTGATAATACATAAAAGGGTTCACAATCATTGTTGCAAGTGGATTATGAGACTATTGTGGTTTGGTTGACTATGCTCTGGTTGATGAAAGTGAAAGGGGTATTGGGGCTTTTACAGGACATAGGCCCGGGTAGTTCGGAAATATGGCTGCTAAGCGTTGTAACCCACCGTTCCCATCGATTAGTGTTTATACTGTTCATTCAATCTTTTAGAATCCGCTTTATGTAACCTCCCAATTATATGATACATGGCTGTCGGGCTTCATTCGATAATAATCATTATTTTGTTTTGTCGCACGATTCACTAGATATTCCACCTTGATGGAGAAACTCCCTTTCACAAAACAATCTGGTATCCACACATCATATGGTCCATCTTTCTGTTTATGACTTATCTCGATGACATCTCCATTATTCACCATCTCCAATGTACACCCGGGGGAATCAACATTCACAACCTGAAAATAGAGATCACGAGTCTGTCGGAAACCGTCATAATATGTCTACAACAAGGCTGAGTTAAGCAAAACGACGCCGACATCACGAATCCACGAACAATTGTATTCAAAATAAACGAATCCGGAGTGGTTTATTGTCACCGTGAAATAAAACTCACTCTCCAATCAAAATATTTAGATCGTATTTCTGGTTCAAGTCCAAGAAACGAACGGAGAGCTGCAGCTGAGAATTTGTTTCCATCCAAATTCACTTCACGGAATGATTGGGGTTCCATCACTCCACCGGAACTCGTTTCCTGAGAATATTCATCAAACTGCATTATGTTTCTGTTGTTAATCGCCATAAGCGAGTTTTAAATTTATTACACCTGTTTCAGGAACTATCTTTGCCCGATTACTTGTCGGATCGAATGGTAAAGGAAAACACTCCTGGGGGTTAAATTTGAGGACTGGAATGCTGTGAACATTTTCACGGATTCGCGATATGTACAGTAAATAATTATATGCATTGTTGTGAGAATGGATCATGGACAAACAGTGGTGGTCAGTAACGAAGTACTTGTACTTTTTTGAAGTACTCAAGTAGTTTTACGCTACTTGGGTAATTGCTCAAGTAGATCTAATTTCCCGCTACTGCTACTTCTACGTAGTAATATTTTTCGATCTACTTATTACTTTTCTCTATTTTCACTTTGTCAATTAGAAGTAGTTTAATCCACTAATCACGAAGATAGCCTCAGGAATATCGGGGCTGTTTTCACGGAGTATTAATATTTATTTTTCATAAAAGTTGAATATTATTTAGGTAGCGGGTTGCGTGGTTTCGTTCACACCGCATTGTCACCATATTAAAAATTTCATCACACTATATATGGCCCATCATAACGTTTGAAACTGATGTTTCGCAATTTAGCATTTACTTATATCGTAATCTAGCAGTCCATGGCGTGTCCTATTCTGGAAAAGTAAACTTTGACATCTTTTTAGCTTTGGACCTGTTTTAGCATACCACCTTTGACACTTTCTGGACTAAAGACGTGAAATACATTTTCCGCTTTTATTATTATTGTTGTTGCTGTTGTTGTTGCTTATATTTCTCATACATACATGTTGAACATACATGTTGAAGTATAAAAGCAAATCTAGTAATGCCTTTAATTTCCGGAAATAAAGCTACACAATATGGCATTTTTACGATCCACCATATTTTTTATTAACGTTTACAAATCGGGCAAAATGTTTACACCATATCCAATACAATTTCCCCGTATTGCTCTCCGACTAAACTACGAGCCTTATAAAATGCGGAGGGTGCCATACCATGATATTTTCTAAAACGGGGTGTCCGAGTAAACAGAGGATTAGTATCGCATTTCCATATCAATGCTATCATTATCATACCATGATGTGATCGAATGCTTATGCTGTCGAAAATTGGATACCTCGTGGTATGCATCAATATGAATCAAGGTCTGCACCTTTCGCATATTTCAATTTGCAGATTTTGACAATCTATGCGAATGAATTACGATCGTTTTCACAACTACTTACTTACTTGAGTAGATTCAAAGTCAGTCAATTCAACTTCTACTTCAAGTAGTTTCACGTTGCTTATGAAATAAGTACTTGTACTCGCACTTGGGTTGATTTTTTTCGTCGCTACTTCTACTTCTACTTGAGTAGCTTTCTTGACTACTTTGACCACCTATGTGGAAAAAACGGAATTTGGATCAAATTACATTTGACATTAGGGCAGGGGTGTCAAACATACGACCCGTGGGCGCCATCCGGCCCGTCAGACGATTCCATCCAGCCCGCGATGCAATTATATGTATATTGGGAAAATAGGTGTTTCATCCATCACATTTCTAACATATGTATAGGTTTTTAGTAAGAAATACTTCTATTAGATAATGCTTCGAGACATCAAATGTTAGGCCGCATTATAACCATCTGACATCGATGATATGGTTTCACTCTAGTCATCATTGGGAACCAGGTCAATGACATTGGCATTTGGCACCTAATTCTAAAAAGTAGTTCATCTCTGAAGTGAAAACACCAATTCGAAACCGTTACATGCAAGCTAGATGGAGAAAGAAATAGGCACACAATTATAATTCAAATATTTGTTGTCGCACTTCTGCATTAGTTTTGACTCGTAAGTTATTAGAGTTAAATCTCTTGTATTATTCACAGCGCATACCAAATCCAGGGCTAACGCTAGATTACGACTAAAACAAAGAAAACAATAAAATATACCAGCTCGCCGTTAGACCCACTGTTTCAACGGCTTATAACTGCATTCAACCGGCCAAGCATCGTACTTTTGCTAATACGATGGTTTGCGAATAAAGATGTTACTATACAATAGAACTCATGTGATCCGTAGTATAATGTAATCTACAATCACGTACATAGTCCTGATAATATACTGAATTCATCTGAAAACACGGGTGCGGACAATAACGTAGTAATTTGGAGCTATTTGACTGATCCGGCCCGCGAGTGATGTGAGGGTTTGAATGCGGCACGTTGGATTTAACATCACTGTCTTAGATACTATATCATAGGGTTACCATACGTCCTCTTATAATAGGATTTGTCCTATTTTTTGAATTTTTTGAAAGTGTCCTCGGAGAACGCCCTTTTGTCCTCTTTTTTTGAGATTCTGAGATTTTTGAGAATTTTGGTAATATTCATAGCAAAATTCGACTGAGATGCCGTAAATCAGCACCGAAGTGACGCTCCGACGGGTACTTCGAGAGCTGAGAGGAAAGTTGACCGTTTTTTAGTCAACCACCCGACAATGTGAAGGAACCGGGCAAGAAAGTTTTTTAGTCAACCGACCACAAAGTGGTAAATATTTACCTTTATTTAGAATTTTCTTCCGGTTTTGCAAGTCTGAAAATTCTGAAAAAGCGTCCTCTTTTCAGATTTCCAAAATATGTTAACCCTACTATATCATAAGATTTGTTTGACAAACTCTGCACATTTTCGTATTGTCGATGTAACTAAGCATGGATGCCAAACGCATTTTCACGTTGATCCTGTAGTACGCGTGAGGATAGCCAGACCTCGATAGTTTTACTGGCAGCAACCCACAGTCCAATTATAGTTCCAAGCATCCATAAAAAAACGGGCTGATAACCTCTGCGACCGGGTAATTTGTTAACTGATATAATTTGTTCCGCTTTACTTCTCAATTCTCAACTTCTTAGCCTGTAACGTAATGTTGTGCTACCAGCCTATATATTAACCACAGTGTCGGCACGCTGCCTACCAATCAAAATTTTGATGGATATGTTTGTTATTCGCAGGACCGTAACTGCCGCACCCGAAACCCCCCAATTTGGGGGGGGGGAGAGCTCGAAGGGAGCCCAAAATTATTTCGTGAATTGACATAAATTATAGAGTATTTCTTTGGAAGTTTATGCGACTTTTTCAAATTTTTTCGTGCTGTTGGGTTGCTGATTGGGTATACACCTAACACATTTGGAGTTAGAGGCCATGTAACATGCGACTCCGAGATGTGTGCCAGAATTATCAGCAGCGAGAAGACCTTGCGCGAAAAGGAGTGCCCTTGCGCTGTCCGAAAACCTCGATAAATATACATATATGTTCAATTGTTCAATTATCCAGAGGCGCCTAATTGATCTTGTCCTGGCGATCTGACCCCCACAAGTCAAAAGCCATCTCGCAACGAAAAATTATTTGCCAGTAAAGAAATAGAAATTTGAAATCGTGTGCGTATTTTAGTTTAGTAAGTTTGAGCGATTTCAATATCTTTTGACATAGCAGATAGCAGGTCACGAAATAGCATCATGTATCGAAGCCCCCCTCCCCCCCATAAGTTAGATTTATCGTAATATAGCAGGAGTGGCAACATACGGCCTGTGACGGGATTTTGTCCGGCCCGCGGAACTTTCCCCGTGTTACATGATAATGAAGCCTGCGGCCCCAGTCTGCCGGGATTTCCCACTACTTGCTTAAACATCAAATTTTAGTGACTGTTTGTTATACGTGCGTGCGCAGCGTGCGAGAGTGGAGCTTACGCGTAAATCCATCGAAGCGAGAAGACTTGCACTATCGGCATTTACGATGTACTCAACTCTGATGAATTGATATCTTGGTAACTTTGGGGTATCGGGCTATCGTAGGTCTTGAAATCATAATTTCAATAATGATAAAAATGTGGTAATTTATCAGAGAGACTCAGACATGGCGGCGCCTGTACGACATTGATGTTCTCAAATCCACATTC
>ATSW01008505.1:0-17605 GCA_000444245.1 Botryllus schlosseri | reverse complement strand
TCTTCTGGTCACTCGAATTCAATTCGCTTTTGATATCGACATTCATTGGACGGAAATTTCAACGCACTGTAATATATCTGTTGACACATGGCATACAAGAACTGCATGCGCATTGTATAATTATCTTAGATATACTATATTTTACACAAGAAATGCTAATCTTGGAAAAGTCGTTCAATGCAAAAATTCTGCGCAGGAAGAAAATGCAGGATTTGCTTAGAAAGCGGTAAGGTTTTGAAGGATAAATTAAGGATACATCATCATTGGAACTAAATTGTAAGAAGTGCTTCAAGGGCGTACAATTTCATGAACCAGGAAACATCCACACAGTGAGAAAACAATTTATAATATACACGCAGGGCTTTTTCCCGTTGTAGATTTAGAAGATCTTTGCCTTACATCATGAAGATAAACAAACAATAGATTTTTGAGGTACGGAGCTTCAATATACAATTGGATATTATATTGATATCAAAATAAACCCGATTATTTTCGGCTGACACTCGCCAGGGGTAATCTGACAATGTCAATGGTTGCATTCGAGTTAATTTCGATGTGAATATATTATTCAATTGTATGTAGGATTTTTCAAATCTTTGCGAATAGCTTACCAATCAAAATTTGACACTAAACCCCCGACCACTCTGCTGGCAGTGTACTAAATAGGCCATAACAACGACTGGACCAACGATTTTTTACACTATCAATCGCTTGACAGATTTCTCTCAATATCGGGGGTTTCAATCTCAAGAACTGGGTTGTCGAATCCAGACGTATCCCGATTCCTGTTCCAAATCATCGTTTTCTTCGGCTTTTCTTTCCGGGTGACTTTGGATTTGACCAGAGCGCTGCCAACGGCTATTTGAGGCTCACGGTCGTCTAGATCGCTGCGGAAAGACACAAAGCCAATATCTCGATGTGCAGCTAAGTAACTAGAACATTTTCAGCTTTCTCAAATTAGAATAGAATTAGAACTACCGAATTGTCAAAAACGAGAAATTAGGTTACATTTAAAATTAGACCATGGAAACATTTCCACTAATTAGATTACCGGCATTTCGTTCGAATTGGTATAGTTAAACAAGTAGAATTATCTCCTCACCCGTATGGGATCCAAAGCAAAACGGAACCGACGGACGCACCCGCTCCGCTGATAGACTGCGTTGTGAAATGAGCTGGATTCTAAAAATATGAGTAAAACTGGTTAACAATCAGTTGATTGCTACTAAAATTCACAGTGAGAGACTAGAGAGAGATTAGAAAGTTTTAGATTTAACATAAAAAACATTATTTTTCATATTCTACTGATACCCCATGAAATTATTAGGTTGTCTGAAAAAACAATGCATAAGAAATTTTTCCCAATTCCAAACAGCAGAAGTCAAGCTATTGTAGAGGAAAATCGTGGATTTGAAAAGAAGTATTTACGGTAGGAATTTCCCACTGTAAAAACTATGATTTCGAATACAAAATTTTCGGCGCTTCTCCGATATACCCCCCGAGATCAAACATATCAAAATTTATTAACAGAAAAATAGATTCTTTTTTCGTGTTGGGTACAGAATATTAGGGTTGTAAGTAAGTTAGGTTTATGGTTGGGGTGAGGGTATCCCAATACTAGGGTTGTGGGTGAGAGATATTAGGGTTAGGTGAATGTGTATGAATGGCGTATAATAGGGTTAGGGGTGATACAATCCTCGAACTAGCGTCCAAAACCCCCAACCCTAATATCTCCCACTCACAACCCTAATATTGGGATACCCTAACCCTAACCCCCTTCCAACCCTAATATCTCCCACTCACAAACCTAATATTGGGATACCCTAACCCTAACCCTCTTCCAACCCTAATATCCAGCACCCATAACACCAATTCCATTCCAATCCCAACACGAAAAAGAATTTATTTTTCTGTTTATAAATTTTGATCTCGGGGGTATATCGAAGAAGCGTCAAATTTTCTAACCCCATTAACTGCGCATCTACGGGTTGGAATTAGGCAAAACTTTTTGTGTAGCGTTTTTTCAGGCAAACTATCAGTTTTATAAACTATCCTGTAGAATTTGTAAAATAAGTTATTTTGAACAACCCTAGGATACAGCTGTAATGATGCAGCGCTCAACTTACCTTTCCCAGTTTGTAATCGTCAGAATAATCAAAATCTATACACGAGTACGGCCTAGCCGCCATTTCAGTCAGTTCCACTTCTCTTTGCTACAATAGAATAAAAAAAAACACATTTTATGTCACAACAATATGAAATTTTAAGGAATGCCATACCCGTCTCCGGTTATAACGCAACCAAATTGTGTGCAGCTTCCAAAACACCGCAACGCCAATCAGAAGAAGCAGAAATACGCTGAAAATGGGTAACCAGGAATAGTACGAATCCTCAGACAAAAACCGATTCAAATTATTGCACATTACACTGGAATTACCAAAAAGCAATTAGTATCATGCAAGAGAGAATAAAAAGCACAGTTTTAGTTGACACACTTTTTATGAACTTTTAGCATGACTGATATCGGATGTTTGAACAGCTTTACAGTCATTACCATGCTAGGACATGAAATGAACTAGAAATATGCATCTGGGCATCTGTAAGCCCAACGAAATAGATGAATATTCTAGCAGTCTCAGATTATAGTTTCCGACTTCCTACTATCATGTTATGATATCATGTAAATTGCCGTTATTTTTACCTCAAATAACCAATACCGATATTTCATTCAAAATGTGATATTGACTTGATATTATTGACTCAACTTAGGATATTGCAATCTTTCTACATCGGTTGACCATACGGGTGTAGGAAATCTAAAACTAAATCTATTTCTTATAACTCAAGAAGAAGACATCTGAGTGAATATTTCTACATTGAAAGAGATGGGAAATGAGTTTCAACAAACTTGCAGCCCAATTTTTACGAGAACTATCGACTACATTTTGAATAGATACAGCCGACAGGTTTGTGATTGAAAAAGACCGTTGTACAGCAGAAGGTAGAATGCTAGGAGAGTTGACCAAGAAATTTGCGCTAATCGCAAGATGAGTTCACACGCGTGCAGGAAAGTCCATCCAAAAGAGCAGCCGGGGGCACTAGATGTTATAGCTGGGCTCAATGATTCAAGCAGAGGCATCTGAATTGAGTACTAGTTCTGATAATTGTCACAAAGCGAAATAGGTATGGTCGAATCAACGCCCAATTATCTTTAATATGATACAGAACTGGCCATACCATCCATACTCATAACGAATCATGCTCGACTTGAATCACTCAGGTATTCCATTTTACCCAGACCTGGTAACCAGTTGATTAGCTGCTCTCCTTGCGGCATGAACCGCCCTGCTATAGAGTCAGTGTCTACGGGAAGAGATTGAATTATTTCAAGCACAGCAAATTATCGAAAGTGATTCGCTACGATGCTCGGACTCACGCGGCGATAATAATGATCAACAACACAATATTGAACGGCACTTCTTCGAGTGTAATCTGAGAATTGAGTTTGTAAAATTGACATAAAAAGTGGAATAAATTTTGCAATAAGAGTATGTTGCTTAAAAGTATTTTGTCGGTGATATGGATGTGTCTTTCACACTGACTCCTGAAGTTGCCTAGTCGTTAGGCCCAAGAGTTGCAGTTTTATATAAAGCAGATACTACGAACCTTTGATAACAATTAAATAATACATTCATATTGAAATAAACCCAAAATTTTCGACTGACACTTATCAGGGCAAATCGGCAGCAACTAGTAGAGAATCGGAAAGAACATTGTATATCAACAATTGTATCACAGAATATGACATAACAGGCATAAACAATTTGAATCATCGAGGCTCCAAGTAATATTTTTAGATTATACACGAACTCTTTCCGTTGGCAGAAACTACTACTCAAAGGCACATAAATAAACGAATGAACGACCTTCTAGTTGCTGACGATCAACCCTGGTGAGTGTCAGCCGTTTTTTTAAACGTGAATATATTTATACAATAGAAAAGAATTGAAAATCATTTTGTTGATACGATTGCCGATATACAATATTCTTTTGATTTCTTTACAAGTTGCAGACGATAACCTCTAATGAGGGTTAACCGAAAATATTCGGGTTCATTTCAATATGAATATATCGGACAATCGTACACTAAATCACCAGTAGATGGGGTGGATTAATTAATTAAATTACGAAAATAGCAAATTACATTCAAGTCATGATCGAACAGCAACACACCCGAGGTGGCCTAAAGAAGGGAAACTCACGTAAAAAAGACCGCCATTACAATACCAAGAACGGACCGTAATCTCTCAAGTTGAATCTGGCAAGAACAACCGGAAACAAGAACGATAGAGGGTATCTCGATGGGAAACGAAGATTTCGGGCCTAGTGTACTTTTTTAACCACCAAAATAGGACCATTGCCAATCATTGTTCTGTACGAGCATGTCAATATTAACGGCATTTATAATTGGTTTAGAAGGGTTGGGGTGTTTAGGGGTTATGTCGGGCTTGGGACGACTTGCTCAACTAGATAATTCTAGTTGTCTAATTACAGCAAAATGCTGGTCATCTAAGTACAATTTAATATGTGAAAGTTTTAATGCTTTCATTTGAACTGTAATCGGATGTCTGCTTTACCTGAAAATGCTACATGAGAAATGCATACGGTGAAACAAACCAAGCTTGCTGTACTTTACACTTTATAGGCGTTTGTGATTCTCTTGCTTATGAAGCGTGTGTGTGAGAGAGAGAGAGAGTCTTTATCTTCATCCAACCAAAATGAAACTTGATTTTTGTTGTAATAATAATAATAATTTAATTCAATTCTCAGTTTTTACGAGTGTGGTAATTCCAATTCTAGTCTAATTTGGAAGTAACTGCAGCTATCATTCTAATTCTAATTTAATTTGGATGAGATGAAAATTTTCTAGTTTTTAAACTATATGTGGGGTAAAAATCGTAAGATTACGGTGGGTGTTTAGGGTAGGGTTGGGTTATGGTTATGTTGGGTTGTCATAGGATTAGGGTTGGGGGTAAGGGAAATGAATGTTCTTACAATGCCGAAAACCAATTATAATACCAATTTAAACATGTTCACAGGGAACACTGATTGTTGACGGTTTCAGATAAAAAAGCACACCAGACCCCGGATTTCTACGGCTTGGCACTGGCGGAGAGATTGAATTTCAAATCGATTTCAAGCACGTTCGATTACGGGCAAATTGTCGCTGTTTCCGGGCAAGACAACTCACGTAAAAAACACTCCCATGACAAGGGCCAGAGAAGAGCCGTATCTCTGGAGCGTAATCTGGCAATAAACGAAATACTCGTGCACAATATTTTCGTCAGATAATTTCAGTGGGCTTGTACACAGAGGCGGCCCAGTAACAAAGCACCATTCTACTCGAGTGTAAACTTGTTACTCGAGTACTTTTGAGTTCTGAGATCTACATTTTCTACTTCTACTCTGAGTTGCTTTGCCATTTCCTTGAAATCGCTACTTTTACTTTAATTGAGTATTAATTTACGGCATCACTTCTACATGAGTATAAACTGCTTACTTGTGTACTTTTGAGTACGGATATCTACATTTAATGCAGATTTGTAATGACTCGAGTCACGATTATTTGGTGTCTCGACTTGACTCGAGTCATATTTTCAAATGCGTAAAATGACTCGACTAGAATCAATTTGTAAATCGACTCAAGTCAGTGTGCATGACTCGAACCAAGTCACATGACTCGAGGCTAGGACGGCCGAGACAGACATTTCATTGTAACTTCAAAGTATAGTGAAGTCACCACATGATTGGAATTTCGTCAATCAGTCCTGATACTTGTAAAATAGGGCCAGAAACCGATAAAACTGAGGAAAATTATAATATGAATACGAGCCATTCTATATCAATTGAGTAGAGTTGGAATAAGTGATTTAAACCGGATTGAACTCAAAACTGAACAGTGATACATAATGACTTGGACTCGGACTCGAGCCGCGACACTATGACTCGTACTCCACCCTCTGCTATATGACTATATAGGACTCGGATTTGACTCGGTGGTGAATTGAAAATGACTCGACTTGACTCCAAACTATAAAAGTGAGATTGACTTGTGACTCGGAACCTTGGTTACAATCCTGATTTTATGGTTCTACCGAAATTGGGACGGCCTCTACTCAACACAAAACCTGTGAATCGATAAAGCTACTTTTTAGCCAATTTATAACGTGGGTAACGACAGGACAGTAAATTTCTTACAACAAACGAAAATCCCGGTTTGAATTCCATGTAGATATTCACACAGATCCTGCCGTTGCTGGAGAAATGAATCTCACTGTTGCGCAATATTTCCCGAGCGTACGTCACGTTTTTGTATATCGCAAATACAGTTTCGTTCCAAGCACCTGAGCAAAACACATATTCTGATGGATCAACATAAAAAATAACTCAATCATCATTTTTTACATAAAGAAAACAAAAATTGATGCAACCCAATTCAGGATTGAAATGACTCGAGTCGCAATTTTACGTTGACTCGACTTGACACGCGGTCGATAAAATACCAAATTATCTTTAATACGATGTAAAACTGGCATTATATTCGTAATTGTTACATAAAGTATTACCTTACAAACATGCGCATAATCTACTCTCACCTGTGCTATTATATGTGAAGGTCGCATTAAAATATTCATCGAAATACGCACTGCCTCCGCTGTCGATCGTAACCATGAGATCAGCAGACTGACAAAATATATTATTAATTATTATTAAACAATGATTTATTATAAAATATTGTTTTTGAATAAGTCAGGTTTAGTATATGTTAACAAGCAATATGGAGGTACAGAGCTTCAATGTACGATTGAAAAAGATATTCCTATTCATTTCAATATCAATATATTATTTCTCAGTTGACAAAATAGTATTTATCGTGTGAAATGAAGGCTGCATTAAAACAGAATCAACTCACGGAAGAAGGACAAATGTTGAAGTTCATTTTTGACACGGTCTGGGGAAGAGCAAATTGATAACGGTATCCTGGGTCGATGAGGTCTGAAAAAAATCCTGGTTTTTCAGCAGTTCTAGCTCTAGTTGCAGATTTTCAAAAGTGAATAGTTCTAGTTCTAGTTGAGAGTTTTGAAAAGTAAGTAGTTCTAGTTCGAGTTGCTCGAGTTGCAAGATTTGAAAACGGAGTAGTCCTAGTTCTAATTCTGGTTGAGCATTCTGAAAATCCAGTAGTTTGCACTAGCATGGTTCAAATGTAACCAAGAAAGAATACTAATATATGTGCAGAAACACTGAAGCTGCTACAGTCAATACTCACAATAGCATGTATCGTTAACCGCATCGCCATACATCCCAGGTCTGCATCTGTGAAACAGGAAATTTACTCGTAAAAGAAAAATGCCATGATGAATTGAACAACGAAAATAAATGATGTTACGTTTCACACTGATCACCCACTGTTCCGTAAACGTCGCAGTCGCATTTTCCGCTGAAGTCGCACGTCGTGGCATGATCGTTGCATTGACATTCTGCAAATGAGATAACGACTAGATTTTTGATACTGACAAAACCTTCACCAACATATATTGGCCAATATTCAAAAGATATGGCCTCTAGCTAAAGGCACATTTCCGAAACTTTACAGCATTTATTTGTACAGTTTTACGTCGATTGCTATGCATGGATACGAACTAAACTAGTGAGGAGAATTGTATCCTGTGAAACGAGTCAAGCTGTGTGTAGAGAACCGAGATTGATTCTATTTCAAAATTTGCGCAAATTCAGTATTCCAACTGTAGCCTAATTTCAAAAAAACTATATAGCTATAATTCTAATTCTAATCTAATTTGAAAAAAATGGGTAGCTATCATTGTAATTCTAATTCAATTTGGAAAAAAAAACTGAGTAGCTATCATTGTAATTCTGATTCAATTTGGAAAAAAACTGTGTAGCTATCATTCTAATTCTAATTCAATTTGAAAAATACTGTGTAGCTATCATTCTAATTCTAATTCAATTTGGAAAAAAACTGTGAAGCTATAATTCTAATTGTAGTCTAAATTGAAAAAATGACTGAGCAGCTACCAATCTAACTCTAATCTAATTTTGAAAAGCTTAAAATTCTCTAGTTGCTTAACTCGCAAACAGAGTTTTACTCACGCGAGCAATTTCCTCCATTGACGGGGCTGCCGTAAAAGCCATCGTCGCAGACTTGGCAATTTTCGCCAGACGTGTCGGAGTCACAGTCGTAACATACCGTTTGGTTGACGCAGGCGCTGTGTCCGTTGCACTGGCAAGCTACACAACAGTAAAGGCGTGGTTTTGTTACAATAGGGTGGAATGGTTTGAAAAGTGAGCAGTTCCACTTCTAGTTCTAGCTGAGGATTTTGAATAGTAACTAGATCCAGTTCTAGGTTTGAGATTTGAAAAGTAAGTACCCGGTACCGTAGTTCTGGTTTTAGTCGCGAATTTTTAAATGTGAGTAGTTTGTACAAGTCTGACTAAGGAACTCGAATTTACGCAACCCCAGATACGGCTAAAACATCAGTTACCACATACCTGGACATAATTCGTACGACCAATTGCCTTGACAGCTGTTCCCGGCCAAAGGAGAATCGAGGTAACCGCTCATACACGACCCCAAACCAGTGTCGTCATTCTCCGAACACCATCCGCACAACAAATTACTCTGGTGACAAACGTCGCAATTCGTGTGTACAGAGCAAGGGTCTGAAAAATTGACACAGATACTCTACAAGTTCTACTAACGGGTGTCGGCCGACATTATCTGGATTTGAATTAACATCAATATCATTTCATCGTATATTTACAAACCAGCTCTCTACTAGTTGCTGACGATTACCCCTGACGAGCGTCAGCCGAAAATATTCGGGTTCATTACGATATGAATATATTATTGAATAGTATGCTGAAGATATCAGTAAAGAAAGGTATCCAAAATATCAAAGTTTTTGCCGTTTATCTCCAAAACACCGGAGCAATTTTTTAAAAGTGACCTATCTGCGAGTAGCATTCCAGGACAGAGTTCATCAGAGGTGGTCAAGTAGTGACCGACTGACTGTTGGCACTTGAGTAGAAATAAACAACATAAATTCCATCTCTAGTACAAGTAGAAATAGAAATTTCCAAGTAGGCATGAAGTAAGTATTCCAGGTCTTTTTTTCCCATCTGTGAAGTAGAAGTCTAAAACCAAGCCCACTTGAGTCAGTAGCGCAAGTACTCGAGATATACTTCAAGTAGAAGTAATAGTAATGTCATACATTTATATTCAAATGCAGGTTGCAGTCATTACCAAGTAAGCATTGCATGTCTAGTTTTGCCTAGAAAACCAAAAACTGTCAAGTAGAATTAGTCTAAAAAATAACCCCTAAGTAATGCCAGAAGGCAAAATCTGTTTTCAATAATTCGTTACTGAACACTGAATTCCTTTTTTACAACAAAACCAAATATTTCGCATATTTACCAGTGCATTGCTGTGGCGATCTCCGCACATCGGTACAGGTGTCGTACGGATAATAGACCGCCATGTCCCCGGGATTGAGGCAGGTCCCGGTAGTTTCACACCACACGTTTGATCCCCCTGTCGTGCAGTTTTCGCAGCCGATCAATTCCAAAATCGAATTTGTGCAATTGAATTCCTCATGTCCTGTCAACAGATTTCGATTAATGACGTGACGTGTAGTTGTCTAATTAGCCTAATTGGAGCGAAATGTCGGTAATCTAATTATAATGTGTCTAGGCTCTCATTTCAATTCTAATCAAATTTTGAAAAAAACTGTGTAGTTATCATTATGATTCTAATCTAATTTGAAAAAATAAACTGTGTAGCTATAATTCTAATTCTAATCAAACTATGACAATGACTTATAGTTCACAAAATCAGCTCACCCCTCGTACAAGAACCTTTCCACTGACAACCGTCCATTTCGTCACAAGCAAAGCACGTTTTCAAAGATGCGCACATATAATCCAAGGTCGCGTTGACATCACAAACAGTCACGTCAGAAATCTAGACAAGAAAATATTACAAGTGGAATATCCTGTAACACGGGCCTTTCTCGGCAGGGGACATGAATATTAGGGTTATAATGACTCGACTAGAGTCCATTTGTGCATTGGCTCGAGACAATCTATATGACTTATTCACGTCTCGTGTATTAGGACCGATAATTGGTAAATAGACCCAGAAACTGTCTGTTATTTGTTCGAATGAACATGTTAAGAGTGAGAAATTGAGGATATTATGAATATGAGACCTAAGAGTGTCACAGAAATGAGTAGATCATGACTTGAACTCAGTAATGAGCAATGAACACTATGACCAACTAGGATTACATCCATGCGCTAAGGTGAAAAAAAGTTGGGAACATACCGTTTCATTGCAGTAAATGTCGGCTTGATTAGCATCGAGACATGCTCTGCAGTCCGCAGAATAACTGCAGTTACAGCATGGTACCGAAGTAGAGAGGCAGTCAGAACAGGTCAAGTATCTCGAACAAAATGTATTGCATTCTTCCTCTGAGTAAAATATGATCGAAATTATTACACGGCAACATTTTTGAACAGCCTCTTGGAGATACGGAACTTCAATAGTAACATTTTTTTAAAAAGTTCAAATTTTCTTTGATAATTAATTAAAAAATTTTAAACTGCTGTGCGTTCATATCTACAGGTTGGAATCGAGCCAAACTTGGCGCGCGACGTTTTTTAGGCAACCCAACAATTTAATCCCTGGAATTCTGGAATTTCGAAAAGAAAGTATTTGGCTACATACCAATTCTGAATTTTACAAGATATAGCCGATCGCAATTGAATGATTATTAGGGATGTTCAAAAAAAAAAACGTTTCATTCAGATTTTCCTGGCTACTTGATAAAATTGTTAGGTTGGTTAATGAAACGCTGCACACCAACTTTGGCTCAATTCCCACCAGTAGAAGACAAGTTATTGCAGTCGTAAAATTTGGATTTGAATAAAATAGTATTTACGGTGACTAACTCTTTAATTATTTATTATAAAATCATGGAATCTGAAATTTTTCTACTGCAATAGTTTCGCTTCTAGTGATTGGAATTGCGCCAAATTTATTATGCATCATCTCTACTGACGATCTAACAATTTTATGGGGTCGACAGAAAAATTTCGAAATAATATTTTTCAATTTTTTAATGATAAATTCAAAACTTTCTACAGCAAGAATTTCGCTTCCACTGGTTGGGACTGAGCGAGAGTTGGTGTGCAGCGTTTTCTTAACCAACCTAACAATCTTATCAAGCAACCAGTAAAATCTGAGGGAAAAGTTTTTTTTTTTTTTGAACAGCCCTAATGATTATGCTACCTACAATTACATCTAAACTACAAAGAAACAGGTATTCATACCTGTTAGTGCGCAACTTGCCGTCGTGCAATTCTCTCCATCAAACTCACAAAAAGGAGACACCGCGCATTGACCATCAGATAAGGTGCAAGAATTTCTGCTTGCTTCTGAACGACAGAATTTTGGATTATATTTACTATCGGTTGCCCTGTAGGCGCATATGTGTGAAAATGATTTTTATAGTAGGCCTACTGAAAATATATACGCTCCCAGTAAATTTATCAACAATTATAGTTTCTATATTTTTTGCCCGTATGGAAGGCTGTAAACATCGATTGGTAGTATCGCAGCATACGAAAACATGTAGTACTAAGCTACACACATTACTGGAAATGACATATCTGTGAAACCAGTATCAACTCACACCATTGTCACAAAGTGCATTGAAATAGGTAAGGTCGTCAAATTACTGAATACTTAAATGTGATACAGAACTGGCATTATATACTTTGTGGTCGCGCAAATGGCACATACTTAAACTTAACAAATCATCCATAATAAGTGACGCTCAAATACTCGAGTCCAAGCCTAGTGCACGATTCAGAATGAATCACCCCGGTATCCAAATTTCCCCAGTCCTACTGCTGACACACATACAGCGTGCACTAGGGGATAATCACACGTTCTTACCTAGTGAATACGTCACAACGTCAGAATGCATGATTCCATCAAATCCACCGAACAATGACATTGTTCTAAATTTAAACAATAGTTAAAAAAATTTCGCCGAGTCAAAAGGTTATATGATGTTAGAATTAAACGATTTCGTCTTAAAATACTTGGAACCGCCTTGGCATCAAACTTGGAAAACTAGATAATTAGAGTTGTCTAATTAGACTAATGAGTGCAAATGTCGATAATCTAATTGCAAGGTAATTGGTGAAAAGTTTCTATGCACCCATTCTAATCTAATTTCAGGATTTCCTGAAAATGCTACATGATGTGAACTATACTTGTTTTTGCTGTATTCATAATTCAATTTCCAAGTTTTTGCGAGTTCAGTAATTCTAATCATAAACGAATTCTAACTTTGTTAAATTTTTGTTGTATTTCTTTATAATTTGGATTTAAATCCAAATTCTACTCAACCACAGGTAAGAGTAGCGATTTACAAGTCAGTATTTGTATATTTCCATATTCTAATTTCATTGAAATTTAAAAAAAAACTGCGTAGCCCTAATTATAATTGTAATCTAATTTAGAAAGCTGAAAATTTTCTAGCTTTGCCGAAATCTGCTCGGCAGCGAAAAAGTTACACAAATTTCAGAAAAACAGAATGGTGTAGTTTCAAATCGTCCAATTAATATGTAGCAGACAACATGGAATGTCGCTTTGACAAGCACTCGTTCACAGTTATTGTAAAAGGTAAATCAAACTATAAGTTGCCAGATTGGTTTATACCTTAGCGCTTCATTTACTACCATGGAATGTCCATATCTTGAATCAGTTTCGGTGAAATTGTAGTCAATATCTTTCCAATAGCCCGTCACTGTAAAATAAATACGTTAACACTTGCTTGCCGGGAAAGATTACTCTCTAGCGTTATTCAAAAATAACTTTTTTCTTCAAATTTTACTGGCTATCTGATAAAATTGTTAGATTTGCTAAATTTTATCGAATAGCAAGTGAAAAGCGAAGACAAAAAGTTGTTTTTGAACAACCAAACACCAAAATCGGAGTGCAGCGTTTTTTCAGCCAACCCAACAATTTTATCAACTAGCCGCTAAAATTTGAAGACAAAAGTTCTTTTTGAACAACCCTAATACTCACACTCTCACGAACCTGAATCATAACTTTCGAATGGCATTACCGGGCAGATACCGGAACCACTCACTCGTCGGCCGCCATACACAAAAACAGCGTCATCCATGAAGGCCATGGAGTGTAGATATCTGGTGTTGGACGGGATTGGCAATAAAATTTTCCTACAAAATGCAACATTATTTTTAATTCTCTACTAGTTGCTGACCAAGTAAGTAAAATAGCAAGTATTTAAGGCACTTTTTGCCAAAAAAACTGTATACTGTGAAACAGAGGTAAAATTAGTCAAAAATCATAAGCAAGTAGATAAACCTACTTAGTAGGCTGAAATAGTAAAATAACTTTGTTACTGAGCAGGTGTGCGTATTTTTTGCATCGAGTCATAATATAGAGTTCGTTAATAACTTTGGGAATATGTGAAAATACCAGGGTTGTAATGACTTGAGTCCGACTCGTGAGTTTTTGATGACTCGACTTCACTTGAGTAATTTTTACCAATACGTAAAATGACTCCGCTCGAGTCATTTTTTGCATTGACTCGACTTGTACTTGAGTCATTGTGCTGTGCATGACTCGAACCAAGTTATATGACTCGGGACTAGGACGGCCAAGATATACATTTCATTGTAACTTTGAAGAATAGTAAAGTCACCACATGATTGGAATTTCGTCTATCAGTCCTGATACTTGAAAAATAGGGCCAGAAACTGTTAAAACTGGGGAAAATTACGATATTATGAATACAAACCATTTTATATCACTCGAGCAGAGTTGACAAAAGTGGGTGGAAGTGGATTGAACTCAAAACTGAACAGTGAATATATGGACTTGAACTCGGACTCGAGTCAAAACACTATGACTCGGACTCGACCCTCTACTAGCTGACTTGGACTAGGACTTGACTCGGTGGTGAATTGAAAATGACTCGACTTGACTCGGCTCCAAACTATCAAAGCAAGATTGACTTGTGACTTGAAACCTCGTGACTTGGTTACAAACTCTGATTGACAGATACACAAAAAACAAATATATTCATACCCACCATGAATTTTGCTCCACATGAAAAGCGTAAAAATCAGTCTGCTGGTTGACGTTGTACCCTCGGCCCCCCTGCACAAAAATCTGCTTCGTATCAGGATCAAACGCAGACGCGTGTCCAAATACGCCAGGGGGTATCGCACCCGTTGTGCTGACACGTTCCAAGGAGTTGGTGTCTGTCAAAAATTAAGCAATTTTAATGGACCAACCATGGGCCCAAGTAAATTTTCAGCCTGATCTAGGGACATGCTGATTTATGTGTTCCATAACTCATCCGCTCAAGATTGATGCGGAACAATCAAAGGCCATAAATTCTGCAATTGGCAAACACTTGTTGGATAATCCCGCCTGTGCGAAATATTATCGAGACGACAGATTTCGCATACTCGGATAGGGTCGCTCACACTTCCATTTGTGTGCCTTGGAGTCGATTTATATCAAAATACACCAACCAAAACTCTGCCGACAAAAGGAGTTTGCGTACCACCTGAAAATAGTACATTGAACGCTCTTTTTTTCCCTCTTGCATGCTGGTGACGTCATATTTTTGATACGATTGTTGATATACAATGTTCTTTTTAATTCTCTACTAGTTGCTGACGATTACCCCTGACGAGTGTCAGCCGAAAATATTCGGGTTTATTTCAATATGAATATACTATTCAATTGAATTTATTACAAAAAATCAACAATCTGTTTTTTCGAATTTTATTGGTTAACCCATGAAAGTGCCAAGTTGTCTACAAAAACAATGCAAACATATTTGACTCTATTTCAGCTCGTAGAAGAGAAGTTATTTGAGATTTTCATTCGTAATTCTTGGATTACCCCCAGTGAATACTATTTTTTTTAAATCAAAGATTTTCAACTTCAATACCCTTCTACCAGTTGGAATTTTATTACACTGGATGACAATTTCAGTAAAATTTGAAAACAATTTTTTTTATTTTATATTACGGTAAATTCCAAATTTTCCAACTCTGATAGCTTCACTACTACTTGTAGGAATTGGGTAAAATTTGGTGTCCAACGTTTTTAGCAAACCTAACAATTCCAGCTAATAGGAATCCGAAAAAAGTTATGTTTGAACAAACCTACCTAACATACATACATTGTGCGTTGATTTTGATTTTTGGAAGTTTGAACAAAAGTTTGAAATCTCCAAAATTTGGTGTGAAATTTGCACCAGTCCGCAGAAGTTTAGAATGATGCTTGAAAAGTAGTAGTTAGTTTCCATAAACGACACAAAATATGACCGCAACACACGAAAATACTGCACCCAAATCAATTTGAAAAACGAAATTGCTGTATCTCCACTCCGGATGAAATCCAAATATGATAATCATCGCTGTTTTTCCGTTGATATCCACGGCGTGAGCTGTGTGTCCAAATAAGGGAGGTGGTGTTCCAGATAAAGCAATTTCTTGCCAGCTTTGGGTCGTGGCGTTGAATTTCCAAAATTCGTTTGTGATCGTGAAATTGGTCGACTTGAGTCCGCCGTACATCAAGAAAGAATCCTACAGTATGCGATGAGTACGATTTCATATAAATTCATTTACGAGTGGATGTTTCTAGTCAAAATGCAAGCAGATTATAATGAAGCACTGATCAGCGCTCGATTTCAATCGGTGGAAGCAAAGTTATTACAGTCGAAAATTTTGGATTTATTTAATAAAAGTAGATGTAAAATTCTTTCAAATTTTACTGGCTTCGCCATGAAATTAAGTTGTCGGAAAAACCGACGCTTCTACTGGTTGGAATTGAGCCAAATTTGCTGTGCATCGTTTTTTCAGGCAACGTTACAATTTCATGAGGTACTTGGCCAGTAAAATTCGAAATTTTATTTATTTATTTTTATAAAATAAATCCAGAATTATCTGCTACAATAACTCCGCTTCCACTGGTAACCAAGCAATTTTATCAAGTAGCCAGTAAAATTTGAAAAAAAGTTATGTTTGAACAGCCCTAATGTTATTTCAACATTTGTGAGAAATACTTTGTGAAGGTTCGGTTTTCTACAGCTCAAAAAAGGAAGCCTACCGTGAATGTGGCGACGGAATGTCCAAATCTCAACTCGGGCGCAGGGTTCGCGACAATCTCCTCAACTGCTTCGTTGGCTATGTCGAATCTGGAACATGAAAAACAAAACGTTGATGCACAATAGATTCACTATTCGCCATATCGCTTCAAAGTATCGAAAGTTATACACAAATATTTCGTCAATAGTTTTCCTCAGCAGCAGTTGTTGGCTGACAACACTCAAGTTGTGCGTACACTACTGGTGACAAACCGTGTTGCTTCATTATGACAATGTTGTTTACATCACAATTTTTCATCATGCGCTTCTTCATATCAGAACCATGCAATGCCCACGCAGTCTTGCTTCAGTTAGGATATTGCAGTATATTTGAGCTGAGCATAACACCATGTCCACTTATTTGTTTCATTTGACCGTTTATGATTCACAATGAGCAGACAATGGGCCGTCTACAACGGTAGGCCAATAAAGTAGTCTACAATCTGTAAATTATCAAATGATAAGTTCACCGACAGTGCAAACATCTATGATACAAACGAAATGCAGGTTGCAAAAACATTTTGAGTTCTTAAATAATTTTGACAATTTGTTACGGCCAGACATTGCACCTGTTTGATGTGGGTGTGTACCACCATTATTGCTGTCTGTTATGTATTTCGTTTGGATGAAAATAAGTACTCTCTCTCTCTCTCATAAAGGATTGCAACCAAACCTGAGCATTTCAACCCGTCCTGTGCTATCACCGAGAATTTGTCCGCCAAATACATATGTAGAGTTGTCAATAAGAGCTGCGCTCGCCGATCCACGTCCTTGCGCCAGGAGACTTTGCCAGGAATATCGCATCCAGTCAGAAGCGGATGTCACGTTTGTTGCCACAGACACTGTGAAGATACATAAATTTCGTCAAGCCTGCCGCTAGAGTTCTAGATTTACAGCGAACAAATAGAAAACTTTCATCATCACCTAGAAATCATACGTTTGCAACATACTTAAAGGGGCACTGCACTCTAAAAATGATGTGGTCTCAAATTGAAGGGCAAAACGAAAGAAAAATTGTGGCAGCAGCCGTTTTCTTCAGAACGCCACCGTAATAGAGCTGTAATGAATTGAAATTTCCATAGTTGCAGCACGCTCCAGCAGTCACGCAGAGATCGAACTATATATAGTTGTCAGCCGATGTTATGAAGGAAATAGAATACACTAGGCCCGATTTTGACATAAATCTCCTGACTGGACATCTTCCGTTGAACGCGGTATCTAAACCACTTTGGCGTGTACGACATATTTCCTTCATAACATCAGCTGACAACTATATAAAGTTCGATCTCTGCGTGACTGCTGGAGCGTGCTGCAACTATGGA
>ATSW01008504.1:0-14686 GCA_000444245.1 Botryllus schlosseri | reverse complement strand
TAACAAAGCAAGTAAAATTTTTGAGATTGTCAAGGTGCATGCTCGTCTAGGCTTGGCGGTTCTGGCTCTGCGCCAGGGGCGACTGGCGCCAAGGGGGCGGCAAAATGAGGCTGCAACTTAAGGGAGAGAGGGAGATGGTATTCTTCTTCGCCTGCACCATCGAGATTCTTTCGCGACGGATATGCGATACGGAGTTCATAGTAACGTCATCTAGGCTGCACCCCCGTATTTTCTCCTCCGTGATTGCTGAGCACCGAGCGGGATAACCGTGGATACCAGTTTTCGAGTCTTTGGTCTGACCCGGCCGGGGATCGACCCCACGACCTACCGATCAAGAAGCCGAACGCGTCACCACTACACTACCTCGCTCGGCACAGTGTACACAACCGGCTAAAAGAAGGGTAATTGGTAGTCCTATAGCTGGCGTCCCGTGAGCTAAAATTTAATCAAACAGGTCTCAATCGAAAGCTAGTGTTGCGCTGATTCCGAAAACACGATTTAATATGTTAACATGTCGATGGAACCACTCCGAAATTGCCGTCAAGGCCGATTGTTCGGAGAGTTCGCAGAAGAAGGAGAATGCCTGGCGAAGAATTAAAAGATGCTGGCCTCAGTGTTGTTGAAAAAGTTAGACGATGCATGTTTCAAGCTTTGGACTGATTTAAACTTGAAGCTGAAACTAGGTTTACCGGTATACGCCACTTAAATGATATGTTTTGATTTTTTAATACCCACGCGCTGCTGCAAAGCGAAAGTTACAATTTATTCACCAGCGCTTTTAGAAGCACGACGACGAGGTGGACTTTTTGGAGTTAGCTGCGAAAACTGTCATGCCTTACACTTTCGAATTAGGGATCATATAAATCAGAAGATTGCTAGCTTTTCGTGCAAACCATATGAATCATATGAAGTTGTTCAACTTGAGATTTTAAAAGGGTTAAGAGACTGGTGCAGAGCGTTTGAACGTAGTGCAACAGCGTTTGATGTTTTACAGTGGTTAGTTAATGCAAAGCTACTTGATTCGACACCATATTTATGCTCGTTTCTGAAACTTTATCTGACCATATTGGTGTTTCAATTGCGAGCTGTGTGAGGAGCTTCTCAAAGCTCAAACTGATTAAGTCTTATTTACGTTCTACCATGAATGATGATCGGCTATCAGCTCTATCCGTTCTGTCTATAGAAAGAGACTACGTTCAAAAACTTGAATTTAAGGATATTATCGCTGATTTTGCTTTGAGGCGGCTATTGATTTTCTATTTGCGCAATGCATTCGTTCGCTATTTCTTGTCTTTATTATTTTTGGCCTTATGGACGTTGAGACGGTGAGGCTGAGACGCGGCATACTATTTATAATTATTTTTATTGACAAGATCGCTTGAACATGAATATATGTCGAAATTTGCTGCGGTCTACTTAGGGGAGGGGCGGCATTTTTAGCGAGAGCCAGGGGCGGCGGCACATGCTGCTACGCCAGTGCTCCCAACCCCATAGACACCGATTGAAGCTAGCGGTAGATCTGGTGGATGATGACTTCAAAATGCTGGGATCGTGAATATAAATCGTTAACTCATTTTCGTGTCACACCGACAAAATTATATATCAGCCTAATGCTGGTGCACACAACTGAGTTACATAAACACCAAGCATCTGGTGGTTTTCAAGCTTTAGTCGCGACTCCTTGTCTAATTTCAAAATGGTCCGTGGCCCAGCTCCAAAGTTTATAAGCTGATTATTAAAAAAAGGACAGCCCCTTTTCCATATTTACTTGCAGACTATCTTGGAAGCTGAATACGCCCCAGAATAAAAACAAACGACACCCCCCTCGATTTAGAACCTCTATCTTTGAATAAAGCATTTAACCCGTCTCTAGGAATGTACCGATCCGTTATAATTGTCAATACAATTCGACTTATTTCAGTAAGTGAACGTTATTTTTTATTTACCTTTGATTGCAGTTTTTGCGGGAACGGTAGTCCCCATATAAAAATCAATCTGCGAAAATATAATATTGTTGATGTTACTTTACAAAAAAATTATGAGCCTACTTCAATCCTTTAAAATTCCGAACATTTATATATACATATTTTAGAATTTCCTCCCGGAAGCAGTTTTAACAAAGAAATTCCGGACATGCCCGGGAAATTCCGGACGTATGGTGACCCTAGCGTAGCCATGATGTCTCAGAGGTGTCGAGTTTGAGAGCACTTCTGCTATATGGTGGCCCTGTAATCTAGAGCCCTGATTAGTATTTCGCGCTACAAATACGTTGCAGCCTTGTTCATCCTTATTTCAACAGGCCAGAGGTAACCAACCTGCAGAGGTTGCATGCAGCCGTTTATAATCATGCGGTACCCAACACATAATAAATTAGCGTGTGTTTGCGACCGTCAATATGCAATTTGAATTAACGAATTGGTTCCATAATCTTTTAGATATTACAAACTTGAAAATTAGCACAATAGTCTAAGTACGAGTGCGAAATGCAGAGGAAAACGATGCACCCATAAAAAATACCAAGTCGGAATCGTGTGCCTCTTACGAATGAAGGGTTTCTTTGTACGTTTGGGGAGATCACAAAATATGTTTCGACAACGCCTACAATCCTGATGTGAGGTCAAAAAATAACCATATGGAACACAGTCATCAATAAAAACCGGAAGATATGTATCATCATAAATTTTGTGCCCATAATTTTGAAGACACCCTCTCCGTAAGCTTTATCGGTTAATCTGATCAAGTGGAGTAAGAATGGATAAATATTTCGCAGAAAGATACGAAACCACAAATATTGCCGACGAAATCAGTTTTCCTGCATCCAGTTACTTCTTTCCTAACATTTATACTCGCGATTATGGTGAAGTGAAAGTAAGTTGGCGGAGTGTGATCTGCTGTTTCAAATTCAAACTTTCATAGGCAAGGTATACATCGCAAGAAATTAGTGAAGACACAGAACAACACAAGGGATCTCCGCGGTGCGAAGTCCAGGCCAATTTAACATGGGGATATGACATCCAGATGGGCCATGACAACTTTCCGCCAGAATACCGCTGTGAAGCACCCCTGGATTAGGCTTACTATATGGATCATTGAGTTATGTGGTTAGGGATGTACTAGTTTCCAGTAACTGTTAAAAGGATGTGCCACAACGAATAAGGTTGGATAGCACTGTTTTAGAATATAGATCAGTATAGTTCACAAACTTTGTAGGACACGCTCCATTGATGACGGTGAAAAGTTTCGCGCCCCCTCACTCATCGTGATATCCAAAAATAATGAAAAGAGCAACCGGAATGTTAGCAATCCCAACGCATTTTTTGACGTCATCCAAGATTATCACTTTTGAGAGAGCTCTCAAATATGTAATGTAGAAGACGCACGAGGCAATAATTAGGAGTTGGAAGCAAATCGTACTGCGCGCGAAAAAACTTACACTGGAATATCTTGTCAAATGAATCCTGTGCAATTTTAGCAAATTTAATGTCTATAATCCCTTATATTTTCGGACTTTGGATTGGCTCAAACGTACCTGACCATAAACTAGATAGAAAGTCAGCAGCGTAGGCCGCACAACATCAAAATCGGCACTTTGTTACGGGATTGTCTTCATATGCTTTCACGCACCCTCCTGTTTAAGAACTATACTGACCTAGATTATAAAACTAGGACTTGGAAAAATTGAATATATAGGTCATTCGGTACCGAGTCTGGTATTCGATGACCGCCTATTAGTGTGCGATAACATTAAGTAATGACCTGAAATAGTCTGTGGCGAGATAGCGCAGTGGTATAATCCGCTGCTGCGGCATCAATGGGTGCGGGTTCGAGTCCGACCGAGGTCGACTTCCCGATTCCGATACCTAAGTGTTGGAGGTTTACCTAGGCTCTTCCTCGCCTCCTCATCCGCGTCAGCGGTGACTTACGAAAAGCCTAGAGGCGGGCCGTGCTATAAGTCGGCAGTTACGAAAAATAAGAAGAATATCGGCCTTGTGTAAATGACCACAGTAGTCGACAAACACCATGAATACCACAAAAAACAAAAAAAACTGAAATGGTCGTATGGATCCTAGATATGCGGTACCAGAAACCTTTCATGACTGACCAATGGTCAGTGACCATGAGCTACGAGCGCTACAAAGTTTAAGGAACACTGACCGAAAGAGAAAACTATATTTCATGTCAATAAAGTAACTCTTTAGGGGTGTCAAACTCAAATCGCTCGAGGGCCGGATCAGTCAACTGATTCTAAAATGTTACCTCGTGCTCTTGCTTTTCACTTGAATACCTTAAAAGCATATAGAGATAATACACGGATCGGTATTTAAAGTACGAGTAGCAAGTCGCATAACATCTATTCGCAATTCGGAATTGGCTGAAATACGATCATTGCCAGTTGAATACAGTGGCGTTCAAGAAGATATAAGTAGCCATATTCTATGCTCCCTTTGATTTAGCCGTAGTCTGGCGTTAGCCCTGCATATGGGTTGCGAGGAATAAAATATATTTAATTGAAAACGCGGACGTCAGAGTTTGGTTATTATTATTAAACCGCGAGTCCGGTTTTTCTGATGTCTGGGGATATATTGGGTTGAAATTGACCCATATTGACCCAGTGCGACCATAAATCTTTCATTATATATTTGTGGCACTATTATATTTTCCCTGTCTATAACGGTTCCGCATTGGCGTTTTCGCTTCTGTGAAGAACTACCTTTTTGGTCCATATTTGTATAAAACTACGAACTTAGTGTGCACTTTTTGCCTTCTTGAAATTGGATGTTGATTTCACCGAATTGTTACTATAGTGGTAACTAGAGTGAAACCACAGCGCTGTAGTCGGGTAATGGGCATTATAAATATGGAAGTATTTCCTGCAAAATATCTCAACATTTGTTACAAATGTGTATGTTTGACACCCCTGTCTTAGGGTCAAACACGTTCAATGTCGTTACATGAGAAATAAATCTAATATCTATGCAATCGGATATAAGTACTCGAATCATTGTACCCAATCTTACCTCGGCCATATGAGCTACCGTTATTTGGAAGCACGTTTGTAGGCAGGGGCAAGCTTGCACACATAATTAGTCGTTTACTTTGTAATGATATTCTCGTTTCCACATGATTCTATATGCCTCGATGCTAATCATCACCCTTTACTCAAGAAACAGACGAGGTCACACCATTCATTTCTGAAAGCGTTCTGGAGCATTGTTACTGTGTAAGTAGAGTCCAAAATAAAACTAGAAACGAATCAGTACAAAATAGCGACAAAGAAATCACAGTAGCATACAAAAACGACTCTTAAAATCCGCCCAAAAGAATATTAACGTTTCAACAGTTTGAGTAGTATTGAATAATCAAAACGAATGAAGAACGAGATGAAATTGCTGCAACTGTGCTCGACGAATCTTATGGTGTTAATCCAGCATGGAATTGATGAAAGTAGGTTCACATCTTGCAGCATCAGATAATCGGCTCTAATACGCGTGTCAGACCAATATTGCAATTGCAGATGGAACACTTGATTATAGGTGATAATAGTTTTGTGGTTTTACAAGGTTCATACCCGGCATTCGATCACAAAAAGCGTTGCATTACAAATACCTAAACATAGAACTGGACCGTGTTATAAGTCGGTAGCTGAGGAAACATAATGAAGAATTCGGGCATGGTAAAAAGACAGTGATTCCCAATGTGGGCGATTTTGAGGGACAAGGGACGATTGTTGGGCGAAAATGGTAAAGCCTCCAGTGGGATGTATTCAATTGACACGGCCAAAATGTACATGAACGCATCTTATTGTGCGTAGGACGCGAAGGTTGACTAAAAAAGGTTAACTCAACCCAAAGTAGTCGCGGAATCCGGTTTCCGAGCACCGTCTCGGACAAATGACCATTTTTCTAGGCAATTCACCAGCGATCAGAGTTAGGTGAATACCTTTCCCGTTTATATGTCCACTTTTCCGGATCCGTGAATATGGGGGAGGGGAGCGAAATTTGTGTCGAGCTGGATAACAGGACGATGAGTCGAAAAAGATTGGGAACCACTGGTGTGAAATGAACAATACTGATCAACAACAACAACAATATGCAACAATCGCGTGTATTGCCGTTATATGGTTGAATGTTATCTCATGAATATTGTTAGAAGTATAGAAACATGCACATTGCACAAACTAAACAGGTCAACATACATATTTTATATCGTAAATTATTTATTTACTTGCCTCCGCTACAGGTTGAAACGATTGAAACATTTTTGGAACCTGCAACACGTACTATGCTAAGCTACGTGCAACCGCAGTCGTGAGACTCACACCATTCGATAATGGAACTTTTTGCGGGCCGCTCAACTATACTCGGCGGGCAGCAGTTCGCATTTCCCTGTGTTCGATCTCATAGACTCACAGTATTCTGTCATCCAGCCTTCTGTGGATGTAATTAGGAGCCATCGGCAATCACATCCGCTTCAGCAATGCACTATTCCGTCAGGTCTTCATAGGCTGCTGATGCGGGTTTTTGTCAGTTGTCAACCCTCTAGTTCTGTCGTCGATCAGCAGACGCAGACACCGCGTTGGTATTGAATCATATTTGATGTCGAACTTGTTAACGAAGAGTTCTTGCCTGTCCGTTATCCACCACAAACCACCGGCGCCGAACACACACGAGTTATGTTGCCAGTATCCTGTAAGTTTAGAAAAAGAGGCGACGCTTAATGAGGAAGCCGAATGTAAGCACCGCGATAATGTGTCAAATCTATGAGGACATCGAACTTGTCTTCATAGCGGTTTACTAGAAGCGGCTTTACATGAATTCGGTAGATTGGTGGGCCAGGAAGTAATTGTTGATGAATAGATTGAAGGTAGATTACCAAATAGCCACCATAGGGGAGGGTCCGAATCCTAATATCGGCACGTTGTGGCATCAAATTGTATACCTTCACGCAGATTCCAATGGGTGAAAACGAGTTAAATATAGGAATTCCTATAAAGAGAAATGTACTCAAGAATGCAATGAATTCTCTTTATTGGTCTAACAACGTTTTGCGCCTTCTTGGATTGTTAAACAAGACCCACTCCTACTGGGATATATCTTCATAAGTTTTGGTGTATTGTATTTGACTTGTTTCAATCAATTGGAACGGGTGTGGAAGATATATTTTGAAGCAGAAAGTGTAGTTTACCTTATTTGCACCATATACATATGTTATATTGGAAATTTACTAATATACAGTACTTTTGTTAACACTGTAACACCAAATCTGCATGACTGCGAGAACCAACTTATTCTCGATACGATTTTTAAATCGATTGTCGCGAAAAATTTTGAAGTCGGCTGAACGGATGTTCCATCGAGGAAACTTTTTCGCATGGAATGTCATAAACTTCAGTCGGAATACAGACAAATTGACATTACCGTAATAAAGGGCCAGATGTCACGAAATATGAAACAGCAAACATGATGCATCTCATTTTGCATCGCAATCGACAATTCTCGGCCATCATTTACTACGTTCGCCCCTTCTGACTCACACCACACAAGCTCCATGCCCATTGTATAGCGTCTTATCGTCGCGTCTGCCAAACTCGTCCTTCAGAAGTTTTTTCACGTTGAGGACGTAACAACATGCGTCCCGAATTTGGAGATTTACCGCCCAGGCAATTAAAAAAAAACAGTATCGAATACACAAGTATTGATGAGCTAACGCATTCACCTTTTCATGTATATCTGGAGGCATACGCATATACTACATTACATATGAGCACTGATAATGTAAAGTTATTACATGTACGTTTATACTGTAAATTTAATATTGTGTAGTGTTTTACTCCTGTTTTATCCGCACGCATATTTTGTAGTCTAGTTTCTAATTGATTTATGTTCACTGTAAATACCAACACTGCCCCCTAAATGTGGCGAATGTGTATTATCCTCGTGACCTTCCCTAGTAACCGGATAACGCCAGTACAACGAGAAAAAGAACCTATCTGTCTGCGAGTACTGACCACTCACCCCCGCAGTAGTTTTCAGTGGCATTGTATTTCCACAGAATCGCTCTCGCGATATTTCTCCAGGTGATAGTTTCAGAAGATCGCGGAGACTTGGGGTATAGATACAGCGTCGCCCAAAAGTGTTCGTCCGGCGTCCTCGTGTAAGACGTCCAGTTGAGCAGCGCTTTGCCTTCGACGCTGTCCACGAGTGCCCATTGCAGGTAGTCGCGCGTGAAAACCGCGTACGCGATGTTTTTCGCGATTGTTAAATTGTACGGCGGCGGATCCAATAGCTGTTTCGTCTGTTGTAGGACTTGCACGGTGCTGTTTCCAACGGTTGCGTTTTTCAGCCTGCAAAAGCAGTCACGTAAGGAAACAGTACCACGAGAAGCGAACGATAGTCAAGTATGTTCATTGATGGTTGTGGAAATATCAGGGAGTTAGAGATGTACGCAAGATGCGTTTTCGGAATCGGGATCAAATCATGTTGGATGAATCAGAACCATGATCCAATCTGAATCTTGTTTCCGTCTTTGATGTTAAATTCGTATCCCAAAACTTCTGCTCAAGGATGAACCTCTACTACCCATGTTTCTATATATTTTTTATCATTATATCCTGACAACATATTGAAGTTAAGGATTATTTCGTATTTGTGGTGCAATGCATACACCAGTCGTGCCCAATCTCATAGAAATTATTAAAGTAAACATTTAAAAAAAACGATAGTAACGTTCATCTGGTCGGTGTACAACATAGAAACGAGTATCAGGAAGCCTATTTATGCTTACTGATCTTCGACCTTGCTAGAATTTCTTTCGCGTCAGATATTCAGCAACGTTGTAAGTTGCAACTACCGTGATAGACGAAATTTAAAATAGCCGATTTACCGGGACCTAAATAGCTTGATTCCAATACAGTCACCTTACATCTTTTTAAACTCAAATAAAATATGAGTAGAACCTCATCATGCTACAACTATGGTCTTATGTGGGCATTGTATACATAACCTTAGAACGCAATACTGCATATGCTTGTCTGCGTTTGTCGCATTTCAAGTTTCAGGGAATCATTGAGCGCGTGATCACGCAAGTCACTATTTGGAATAGTCAATCAAGGCCACTTTACTTAATGGGAAAGGATACAAGTATGTTCAATGTAATTATGTCTATCCATTCCCTTTTAAGTCATCTGTTGTCAATAATCGAAATGCCTGGTTCATGGGATGCCTTTAATAGGATTCGTGGTGATTTAGGAGCAGTAATCTCCATCACTCGACCCTAGTCGTAAGTATTACCGACATGACAGGTCATTTCACTTTTGCAACCAATCAATCACCCGGGTTTTATTGTATTAAAACAGTGAGCATTTCGGTTGATGAGAGAGTCCTCCTCATTTTTATCGATCAGTTAATTTCACAATGAGCTGTAATGAAATATGAATATGATATTGATCTATACTTTGTCAGTTTACGAGGGGTTTCGTATGTACAAATGAAACCGTCAAACTTGACAAGCTAAACTCACACGTGGATGTACTTCGCCCGGTTTACAGCGATTTCGTTGAGTTCCTTTGTGCCTGACAAGCACATGCCTCCGTCCATTGATTTAAGCTGATTAACCATCTCCAGATTTGTTCTTGTGGGATAGTCCTGTTTCAAGCGATAAGGCATTAATGAAGACGAAAACTTATACATAAACGCTATCGCCATTGCATATGACTAACGGGCCACAAAATAGGACATTAGGATTAGAAGTACAACTTTGATATCTCAACAGGGAATCGTTAAATGTTTCCAGCCCCATTAATTCGCAGTTATCTTAAACTCACTACTCATTTACGTACGAATAAAGCCCGATGGCAAGTTTTCTATATCATGTTTTCCTGTCGAAAGATTAATCATAACTAGATGTTATTATCCGATCGAAGCTCCAAATTGGCCCGCAAACATTTGACCCATTACCACGTGACACTTCAGCAATCAGCATTTAACTTGAAGCAAAGGACGGTTGGGTTAGGACGGTTACGGTTACTTCTCGGGTTTGGTTGTCACATGCTCAATTTGGCGTGTGTCTCTATAACGTAGTCAATATAACTCATTATGTAGCGGTACTTCAGCAGAATGTCTGTAATTTGGTACCGTAACTATCCTACGATGCGGGAGACATGCAATACACACAGGCATACGTGGCCAATTCCACCTGATACACCAAGTGCATGGATGTATCTGGCAATGGAATACAATAGCATGCGACACTAGGGCATGCATGTGTTTAATATCGAGTATCAGGTTAAGGAGAGACTTGGTATTCGGGTTAGGTTTGTGCGATGGTTATGGTAAGCGAATGGAAGGAAGGAAAGGAAAGGACGTCCTTGGTGTTTTTGCGGCATATACCATGAGTGCGTGATGTGTATATGCCGGTGGACAAGGAAGGTGCAGATATAGCCTTTTACGGATTTCTACGTCTTGCACCACCCCTCCATGCTATCCCATGAATACATGAGCGCCAAGCAGGGAAGTCATGGGTACCAGTGTTACAATTCAGGTCTTTGGTATGACCCGGCCGGAAATCGAACCCACGACCTACAGATGAAGAAGCCGGACGCTTCACCATTACGCTATCTTATCGGTGAATGGTTGGGTTGGGATAACCTTAACGGTAAGTTAAGGAGTTGAGATAATATAATGCATCTATAAACGAGGTGGTTACCTGACCGCATAAGTTGATCAGGTATTTCCAGTTGTACATATTGGTCGGCACTTTAAGCAAATCTTCCATGCAGTTGATCTCAGCCCTGAGCCGACTGAAAGACGCATAAACCACCGACTCCCTCTTGGAAGACTCGAATAGGTTCGAGAAGCATGCCGACATCAACTTCGTTCCTTCAATCATAGCTTTTGGCGATTTCGCGTCGACATGGATACAATACAGGTGCTGGCTTCGGTATATCGCGCTTAGCAGCGATGCGACTTGGTGAAGATCTTTGTGTATGAGGATGGTAAAGGCCACTGAAAAGCGCATTTCATCAGCGGTAGAATACGTTTTTTCTTGAGTTTTGCTGAAGAAGTGGTATCTGCGAAAATTCGTTCGTATAATAATTCGCCGACGTGAATTACGTGGGCAGGCGACTGCAATCTGCGGCACCCAGAAAGAACTCTAACGGGCAAGTTTGCATGGAGTGCGGCCGTCACGACGCGCTACTATTTAGCATAGTGTCTAATACGTCTGACTCAGTCTCAAGTAGGTACGGAGAAAAACCACTAAAATTAAGACACGTTGAATTGACAATAGAACATGTCAGACAAAAGTTATTCAGTATGAAGAAAAAAGGTTTACGGACTGCGCAAATTGCCTTGGGACAATAAATTTTTTATTTCAGCTGCCATCTATAACACCATGTAACAAACATTTAGTTGAGCTGATTTTTTGATATTTTCTACACTATATTCCTTAGTAAAACATGGTTCTGGCATTTATTGGCCTCAAGTGTCGTTTAAAAATGTCATTTTAAGCTTTTTATATTGCCCGCATCATGTTTTTCAAGCTCCTTTATTAAAATTCCTATTAACTGTGACCTCACATTGATCCATCATTCAATTCATAATAGTTGGTAGTTAACAACAATCATATTCTCAGTCTCAGTTAGTTATTATCGGCTACACCAAGCAATCTCAAATTCCTTTTCGTTTTGTTCTGATTGTGGATCTGATGTGGATCTAGTGAGTGTATTCTGATCATTAATGACAACATCACAAATGTAATCTGCCTGCTGGCTGACTTTGATATCTCTGTGGTCTGTATATCAGTTTGAAACAAGTTAAGCTCAAAATATAGATAGAAGTAGGTTTTTATACTTATTAATTTTACTTTGGCATGAAGATTGGGGACGTAGATAAAATTGGGCATTTCATTTATAATCTGCGAAACATGCGGATAAAATATGGATGGATGGCTAAGTGAAGATCGCCATTCAATGTCATTTGTTATTAAAGAAGCTGAAGGGAAATCCGAAATCTGTTATTTCCGTATGGGTGACATTCCAAGGTTCAGAATAACTAAAAAATGACTTGACATTGCAGATTGCATATCTTTCTATGCAATCTACTCTTAAGCACCTGTTCCATATAGCAGTAGGTTTTCACTGCCCAAACTATCAGGCAAAAAAGCTCCAAAAGACTTGAAAATACAGAAAATGACTCCGATTACGACTTCAACATCTCCCATATAGATATAAATCCGAAACCACACATTCGTAACCAACACGAACTTGATGATTTAGTCGGGACTCACTAAATTAAACGCGGAAATTCGGACTCCAAGGTTGAAACTAGGGAACGATGGCCTTTGTCGAGAAGAGGGCATGGACGATTTTCACGGAATTCCATAATACCAGCAGATTTCTCAGTCTATAGATCCAAATCATGCCAACAATACCAATTCGGAAAATTTTTGAAGTGGTTCCATCTTTTTATATATAATCTATGGTAGCCACTATTTGTGCATATTCCTTCGTTTTGTTAGTGTGTTAGTACGTCCAATAAAGAATTATGCGTATTACTAATACAGGGCAGTATTGACTAAAACGAGAAATCACAAAAAGTAACATTGCTCAAAGACTAGGGACACTTCAAAAGACATTTTTGTATTTTAGTGATTGGTTTGGAATAGCAAACACAATACATTGCAAAATTTTGTTACATGGTGTTATTTTTGGTCCATAATAAGAGAAGATTTCTCATTTCACAGACGCAAGTCACGCAAACAAAACCCCTTCTGACGATTTTTAAACTGTTGATTTATTACTTGATGCATGAGTAAGCTATATTTGTTCATATCAACCTTTTTATCAGCGTTGTCCCACCTCCAAGAAAGAATTATTGTGATTATTGCGGAGCAATTATGAGTAAAATAAAAAATTAGAGAAATTGACATTTCTTCAAAATTTGTGATACTTCAGGAAGAATCTTGGTATTTTTGTAATTAGATTGGAATACTAAAACACAAAACATAAAAATTGTTACCCAACTAAAAGTTTTTCAAAATTTTGTTATATGGTGTAATTCATTAATATACTTCCCACCATCACTGATACATTATTCGGATGAAATAATGGGCCTTGTAATTACCGGAATGACAAGAAATTTGGAGTTTGAAATCACTGTTCGGTTCGAGGTATCCACTATCAGGTCACATTTACCGAGCATTGTGGGCCATTTATACATCTCGTTACGGAGGTTGCCAATTGATAAAACAGCTTGGACAATTTCGATGTCTGCTTGTTAGCATACAATCGATTATGATTCTGTTACAAACGTTCGACCCATGTATCTTTTACGACACGGAATCGACTATAGACCACACTATAATTAGGTAAGCGCCCTTGCATACCATTTGCAGATCGTTTTGAAGATGTATATGGATTTGGATTTGGATCGGGATGTGCAAAAATGATGTCATGGCGTCAGATGCAAAACAGGCAAACGGCACTTTCTAGTAAAACACTTTGCCTTCACGGCCAAACCAATGGTTTAAATAAGTTAAGATACACCACCGCATGAATATACAATACATCCCAGCGGTAGAGTGGGTTCGGTTTTGTTGAACCGCCATGACACAACATGCAACTGGGGTGCGCTGCAACAGTTCTCATTACTACCGTGGGATATATTTCAACCATTGGAACGCGTTTAGAAGCAGAATTTCCTATCGGAAAATGCCGATTGGCTGATTGGCAACCTATGTTGCGGTGGAAATCTTGTCAATTTACCTGTCTTTGAATTGATCGCAGCCCTTGCGTAGCACATCTATCACTTGTTCGTCCTCAGTTAAATCAGGAAGGGCGTTGAAGGACGCGTTAATGTCTTTTCTTCCCTCCTCTATTATGCTATAGCACTCTTCCAAAGATGGATATTCCGACTTCAATTCTGTTCGCAATGTCCGCTCTGTTCCATTGCCTGTGTCTGATTCGCGACGCATTACGTGGAAGGAGTACTTTCGGCCATTCACGGGATTCTTGCCGCATAGGTTGTACGGTAGCGAGCAGTAGGGTAATATTTGTGTAACAGTTATGATTACCGCACAGCATACAGAGAGCGGTATCAAAAACCGCTTCATCTGTAAAAAGAGGATGGTTTCTTCAACGAATTCTTCGCACAAGATGTGTTTGAGTGCGATAAAAAGTTATTTAGTGGCTCAACCGGTGAATGAACTGAACCGATCAAATGAACTGCGGCGAGGCATCTCGTGACCATATAATAAACACAATGCTGTATGCCAGGGGTCGGGAACCTATGGCTCTTCTGCGAATAAAATTTGACTCTTTGATATAATTTTGCACATTAGTTCCATCTCATTCATCCCTATTGACTCAAGCTTTTGATTCATAACGAGTGGCATCATTATGCTTGTGGTAGACGAGACAAGTTCATGAGGTCAAAACAGTGACGTATCCTGGGAAGGGGGTAGGAGCTAAGAAAGTAAATTTTCTTAAATTTTTACCAAATATTGGCTGCTTATAATTGTTCATTATTATTAGTCCAACGTTATAGACCTACCGATAATATCGCTTATCTTATCCAATATCACAATTTCCAGTACCCACTATTGCACGTATTGAAATCTTGGACTTTACAATATATGTATTAAACATGGCGACGCCTGAATACCCAGCTAAACTAATTGTCCATTGCTC
>ATSW01008503.1:0-19648 GCA_000444245.1 Botryllus schlosseri | reverse complement strand
ATTCAGTGTGCATGCCTCCTCTTTACATCGCCTAGGCCAAGGTGGGTGTCCAATTCCATAGATAACTCCTAGTCGCTTCGACATCTTCCTTTCTTTTCATTGTATCGCATTTTTTGTGGTATATTGAACTGATAAAATTGCTAATAAACCAATGATGATGATGATGATTGGAGATGCAGATTCCAGAATACCAGTTGCAAATACATAAAACCTAAACGGTTAGTTAATTTAGTTCGTGACCTGTTTCTTATCAAATTAGTAATCTTCACACGCAGGATATCTAGGCCAGTGCTCTTCAACCTCTTTCGTCGTGGTACACCCTTTTAACGTTTACTTAAAACTCGTACACCGATGATCACATAATACACCGATTCTAACGTTGATAGTATATCGATTGTAACCTTGTTGCTATTAACGGCCGCATTTCGATCACATTTATAGCATACGGCCGCATTCCAGCGTAGAGTCGTCATCTGGACGATAAATACTCATGTTAAATTATGTACCGGGAACTTCGCCGCAGAGAGACTTCGTGGTGTTATGTGCCATCACTGTTTTCTTGAGATACATCTTGCGTATATAATTTCTACTTGTAGAAGCAGAACCCCCACACAGGCTTATAATGTAGATCAGGGGTGTCAAACACGGTGATTTCATCCGGACCGCGAAGCAATTTTGAGCAGTGGAAAAATGCGTGTATTATCCAGCACATTTCTAACAAATATTGAAATATTTAATAAGAAATACTTCCATTAAATATTCCTTCAAGATATCACATGTCGAGTATTTATAGGCCACATTATAACCACCCGGCTGTGGTGTTGTGGTTTCTAGTCACCATTAGGAGCAGGTCGCTGACATTGTCACGCAATTCCGAGAAGGGAAGAAAGTGCGAATTCATTTTACTGACCAAAATCTAGTTCAGCACATAAGCGAAAACGCCAATAACCCTCATATGCTGGTTACATGGAAAATATCATGGAGGTCTCCTGCCTCGAGAGGAACCCGCATCGCGATATGATAATATGAAGCAAATTACAACGTCCGCGTTCACAGTTACATCCTTTGCACTCCTCACAGCGCATACGCAGGGTTGATGCCAATATATCACTAAAAAGAAGGGAGCATAGACGTATGCCAACTTATGTCATCGTTAGAGCCACTGTTTTATCGGCTTATAACTGTATGAAGCCGGACGAATCATTGTATTATTGCCAATTCCACTGTTTGCGAATAAAAGAAGCCCTATGATCAATCATATAATGTAATATACTTTTGTGTATATACGCTGGTTAATGAAGTATGCAAATGAAAAATAACAGCATGGATTTTGAGGTGTCTTGTGATCGAGGAATTTTCGTGCGGCCCCCGAGGGACCTGAAGTGTTGAATCCGGCACACAAGGTCAGTTGAGTTTGACACCCCTGCTGTAGATGCCCCCAAATCGCGAGTGTAATTGTTTGGAAACGTTATTGGAACTCGTTATATAGTCAAGCAGAGCGCGGAAATTTTTTTCACCTCTTAAATGAATTTCGTCGATAATATTGGTAGTTTCACACAGATCACTCTCAAATATTTTTCTATTCTTAGTCCTCGTGATCAGGTTAGCAGGTAGAGCTGATGGATAGGTGTCTTCGAAAATTTTGGTCACAAAATTAAGGATGATGCATCTCCCGGTTTTGTTAATCGCTTCGTTGCACGTTGTTATGTCTTGATATCCCATCAAGACTGTCGGTACAGCCAAATATATTGGAATCACTCAAACGTACTATAAAAACCGTCATTCGTGAGACGCACATGATCCCAACTTTGTATTTCTTTATGAAGCACCTCATTCTCCTATGCATTTGTCATTGGCATGGTGGGGATCAGATTGCAAGGACACCATTACAGTAAAAACGAAAAATCATCCTGGATCGCATCAAGCGCGGAGAATATTTGTAAGTCGAATTAAAATCTCTCAGAGAATCGGTACCAATTCAAACTACATAATGACGACCACCAACACACGCTACCGGCCGCCAACACACGCCGTATAATTGCGAATATGGTGTTACGGCTGCATGCGGCCGTGTACACCCCTGGCCTAATCGAAATAAGAATGAGCAAGGCTGCAACGTATAGGAAATGCTAAATAGTGATAATGGCTCGGGGTTCCTTGACCACCATATAACACAGTGCTTTATAAACTCGACCCCGAGACCCCCTGGCTATGCTTCTGCAATTATGTACACTACGCTATTTATAACCATCTGGCAGGAAGTACCAATTCAAAATGTGCGAGCTATCGTGGCGGTTTCCCCGGAAGTCATTATAGAGTTATCGCAAGCAGAACAAAGCACATGTCAACTTTATCCTGTTCTACTCCAAGAGGAATCAATAAGTATATTATCAACTGTTAAATGATAAGGAGAAACATATCTTGATAACTAAGGCGATTTTTTTGACATGTCAAAAAAGTCAAAATTTTCTCAAAATTGTAGCGTTAGGTCAAGAAATGCCAAAATTTTTTACAAAGTCAAAATTTTCTTGCAACCTGTATTTCGTAGATATCGTAGATTTTGCACTATCGGTGATCTTATCACTTGACATTTTACCACTTGTAGCCTACTTTATAGGCCTACCGTTGTAGACGTCATTGTCTGCTCATTTTGAATTCTCTACTAGTTGCTGACGATTACCCTTGACGAGTGTCGGCCGAAAATATTCTGGTTGATTTCAATATGAATATACTATTCATTGCGAATCATAAGCATTCAAATGAAACAAATAGGTTGACATGGTGTTATGCTTAACGTACCGCAATATCCTAACTGAAGCAAGTCTGCGCGGGCATTGCATATGGTTCTTTGTCACTTTTTGAGTCAAAAGACTTTTTGAGTCAAATGAGTTTTTTCAAGCCAAACTACTTCGTAAGAACAGACAGTTCCAACCAGGAATGAAGATAAGTAGTACAATTCCAACATTATGCGGGAAAACACCTAATTTGCATACGTTAGGTCAAAATTGGGTCAAAATTAAGTTTTTTAATGTCAGAAAATGCCAAAATTTGATTTTTTAAGGTCAACATCTTCCGTGTTTTAGATAAAAAAAAGGTCGCCCTACTGATGACATTACAAATGTAATGTAATTTGCAATCACGGTACAGTTGATATGAGCATTATTGCACATGCAGTCAACCCAGGGTTCTGTACATCCCTGCGTCAACCTGTTCTGAAGCATGAACTTGCCTATTTGTTGTGATGGTTACATCAAAGGTCCATTGTAATGCTAATCTGGTACACCCTGTACACCCCACCCGAGTGGTTCGTTTTTGTACACCCTAGGACAGGGGTGTCAAACTCAACTTGAGTCGCGGGCAGGATTCAAAAGTTTTGATCGCTCGCAGGCCGGACCATTCACATGACTGGAATATGATATCTCTATTTCCATACCCTTGGTTACAATGGAATGTTTTATTTGATCAACGCTATGCAAAATAGTATCATATATTATGCCACGGATCACGTGGGCTTTATTCGATCAATACCGTTATTTGCAAACAATGGAATGATGGAGCAATGGAATCGATGATTTGCCGATTGAAAACAGGTATAACCACTAGAACAGTGGCTCCAACGACGATATTAGATATAATATTTCTTTACTGCCGCTGTATTAATCATGATGCCTCGTTAGCCCAACGTATTCGTGGTGAGGAATACTAGACATTGTATAAAACGGGTGTTCTCAGAATCTAATTTTAATGTCGCCGACTTGTTCCTGATATTACTTGGGTTGAAACTCAACAGTGCCGACATATGGTCATAAGGTGGCCTATGAACATGTTCGACATTGATGTTTTGATGAATAACTCAATATTTACGTCAAAGGATTTATCACTGATAATCTCAACTTCGGTTAGAAATGTCCTGGGTTATACAATAATATTTGAATTTGCTCAGAATGACCTCGCGGGCCGGATGTTTGACACCCCTGCCCTAGGGTATACGATACACCCGGTTGAAGAGCCTTGATCTAGGCTACTCGTCGCCATCTGTACCACGAAAGCGGTGTCTGCGAAAGCCAAGAAGTGGACCGTGCTACAAGTAGACAAATATGGAATCATGACATAGAATATCGACCTGGTGTAAATGGCTATTGCATTCGAAAACACCATAAATGCAGCGAAGAACGACAACGCGGGCTATATAAGCAGCTATCACGTACCACAATTTAAGGTAGCTGTATGGATGAAAAATACATAACAACTACATCAGTGAGGGAATGTATTTGCTCCGCATTACGTGTTGGCCGTCTTTACTATGGTGCACAATTCACACAACGCAACACTGTCGGTTTCCGAAATCGATAGCGCGTTTCACTGTGTTGTGATTGTCCGATTGTTAGCGAATAGAGGGTGAGGCAGATTCAACTGTGCCTCACCTGGGCAGTGTTTATCTGCGCTGCCATTGCACGTAATAAGGCCGAATTTCACATTCATTGGCGATTTTGAGGGGGTTCCAGTGCACTAAGATTGTTCATATTCGTATTTTCGAAATCTGTGCGAAAATGCCATTTGATTGATACCAGTTATTACGAATTGTGAGCTGTTTATCATGAATTGCATTGTCGCAGGTGAGACTCGACCCGCCCGTATCTCACCTGTACCTCACCTTTCTTTTCGCGCTGTATTTTTGAACAATAAATATGAAAATTGGTGATGCTGGATAGAAAAGTATTCAAATTTAGTTATTCATGAACATCGAGAGTAAATAGATATAATTATTGAAGGTGTCACAATTTTCCTTTACTCGTCCTGGCACTGCCTCACTTGCCCTGACCGCACTTGCCCCCTGACCGCACGTCACTGGAACGGTTATATCATACTCATAAATTTTGGAAAATATGCCCGTCAAGTAGAAGCGTTATCGTTTCTCGCAACCAGAAATGCCGTGTCGAAGGCCATACGGTCGCAGTAATGTGTAAAATCCACGGTCGTTTGAAACCGAAGGTAAAATCACACAAGACAGTTTCTCTTAAAAGCCATCACACCTTGCATTGAGCAATAACTGCTCAAATACTTCGTAGTATTCACAGCGCACAATGAACCGCGCTGTTCAGGGATACTGCCGACTGCTAAATTGGTCCATTGACGGGCAGGATAAACATTGTCAAGTAACAATGGGGACTTTACCGGTACTGCTGAAAAAAAAGACCAATGGTTCTCAACCGAAAGTCCGGAAAGCATTTTCAGGGGGTACACGAAGCCTTCAAATTTGCAAAATGACTGAAAACCTTTTTTTTCACTCACGAGGCATTCTCACTTCGCAACTGCTAAAAATTCATAACTGACATATAAACAGAATGGACGTCTGAGATGAAATATTTTACTGTGCAAACTTCATTTAATTGCCAAAATTGCCAATAGCCTACTGATACAAACATATTGCTGATTAGAGATGGTTTGTGGGATTAGAAAAATTGTTAGCAAGAATCCATTTTCTTTTGTGATACAAATAACCGCTATTTCAGAATAATTTAGAAGGAACTGTTAGATGGAAATGACTATGCTGGACGTTATATGTTCACTAAAAATATGTTTCCCAATTTTGGTGTCATATATTTTGCAATCATACCCAAAGGTGTCGCTGCTCGTTATTATTACATTCCTCACCACCTTCCTTTGTGCAAATGGATTTTCGGCACTCTTTCTATCAAATGTACGGCGTGGATATTCAAGACACGACCGCGTATTTCAAGAAAATTTAGCTTCAGAATTCGCTTTGAAATAATAAAAGTCTTCCAAATTTCTACATAATTAGTAAGTAGGCTACGATGTTATTTTCAAGAATGGTCATTTTGTTGCTGTTTATTACTGCCCGATACTTGTCATTTTCACTGGACAGGTGAAGGTTGCACGATAATAGAGCTAAATTTGAACTAAAACTTTGACGGTCCGCGGGGCTCCTGACGGTCAAAAGGGGTCCGCGAAGACAAAAAGGTTGAGAACCACTGAAATAGACGGACGACCCTCAGCATGCGATATGAGTATATGATCCAGGTTGTAATGACTCGAGTCATTTTCTTAAAATACGGAAATGAGTCGACTCGACTCGAGTCATTCTGTGTATTGACTCGATTTATTAGGCATGACTCGAACCAAGTCATATCTAACTCGATACTTAGACGGCCAAGACCAACAATTCATTGCAATTTCGAAGAATAATAAAGTAACCACACTATTGGGATTCCGTCTTTTGGTACTGGTACTTGAAAATGCGATCAGAAACTGCAAAAAGTGAGGAAAATTAGTTTATTATAGATGTGAACTATTCGATATCACTAAACAGAGTTATAAAAAGTGGATTTAACGAGACTTCAACAGGAAACTGAGCAGTCAGCACAATGACTTGGACTCGGACTCGAGTCATAATACCATGACACGGACTCGACCATCTGCTCACTGACTTGGACTCAGACTTGACTCGGTGGTGAATTGAAAATGATCCGACTTGACTCGAGTCATAACAATAAAAGTGATATTGACTTGTGACTTGGTTACAACCCTGAATGACCGAACGATTGCAAACGTAATTAGTAGTAGAGTGAGTTAAGAATCAAATTAAACACCAAGAAATGATTGCGCGACAATTCGAAAATACGAGTGTATCAAGCAGACAAGAAAACACGTAACGGTTGATTAAAATTCCTATTCTGGCAGTAATTCGAGTTTTATGTCGATCAAAAAGAAATTTCTAGTATATCTTGCGTCGTGGCAATTGTTTGCTGACAACAATCGGGATATACTGCTGATCCCAATCAACGTTCTCAAAGATTTCGGAAGAAGGAATGAATTCCAATTTGGGGCATGCGCAAAAACACTCTGCCCGATTTCGTGCTCCAATCAAAATATCTGTCACGAAAATCTGGCTCACGAATTATTGTGGGTTGCGGCACTTCTGGGGGTAAAACAATTTAATGTAGAGGAGGAGAACGGGTATTTTCCCGTGTAATGGTGTGAAGATAAGTTGTTTGGCTATTTTGGCGAAACGATTATAAAACTGAGACATTTAGAAAATCCTCGCGATCCACCTGAAATATAGCGTCGCTTTAACTGGGCTGCTGAACTGACGGAACGCGGTCCAAATTCGAACCTTTTCGGTGCTGAATCTGAACCTTAACTGTCTCTGTACTTACATTTTTGACAAAACCAAATCCAACACTATCGTTGATTTGCAAATACAGAGTGCTTCTAGTCCGGTTAATTTGAACATGAAATTTATAAAGATAAGTTTCGGAGTCGCGTTTATCCGTAAGAACACTCTCTTACGTGCGCTGACGGGTGTCAGTTCAGTCGACATCGTTTGATCACGCAGGAAAATGTTGTCACTCTATTTACGGATAACTAACCTCGGTAGGTTAGTAATCTATCCTATAATCCTCTCTTCTGTCGAAAATAAAATCAGTGTGACATAATACACAACACTTTGACATGGTCAATGAGGGCACATTTCAGCAATTTCAATACCGAATATGTTCGTAAAACGTCAGCTTCGATGTAAAGGGACCCGGTCTCGTTTAGAGCGAAACCGGCTGTTGTTGCTGTTCGTGGTGTTCATGGTATTTGTCAACTACAATGATCATTTACACCATGCCAATTGTCTTCATTTTTATTGCATTGCTGCCGAGTATATACTGTTAGAACGAAAAAATGCCATAATAGACGGGAAAACTAAATTTCGACTCCAAGTTTGACTGCAGAAAGTCAACTCAAACCGATTATACGTGGGGACGGGTCTTTCAAGAGTCGAGACCATTTTCGTGGTCAACCCAACAATAGCAGTCAGATTTCCAAATTTACCATATGAACGATACTTCGTCTTTTGTGACTTGTAAAGAGTGTCCTCTTTTTCGAATGTCAAAATATGATAACCCTGCCTTTGTGTATATATATATATTCATGCGTGTAAATACATCGAAAATACCAATATAATGAGTTTGATGTCTATTAGTCTTATAAGTTACATGAATAATATTGCATGTTATGCGGCCACTTTCTGTAATTTCTGCCAAAAACACAAATAACAAAATATAGACAGCAAGAGAAAGGGAAACGGAAATAGTATGGCTAACGCTGTGCTCGCATAAGTCATGGCTGCTCAGGGCAATGGTGCTTATCGCTATGCTAATCGCAGCTGATATTGTAGCCATACTGAATACTTTGATCTGAATTGAATGCGTTTGATCCGACACGACTGACGCTATGAGGTGGACAATGCAAACTAACAAAGCGTCTCTAGGCACTGACATTAAAAGACATGTGGCGTAGACACCGGGTAGGCTGTGGAGATGAAGAGACATCGAAAACGACACAAGGGAGGCCGACAGGAAAGTGGCGAGGCAGATGAAGGTGATTTTGGGCTTTCGAAATTTATCGAGAATTTGGCCAGTTACCACGGAGCCGAGAGAACCTATTCCAATGCCGACAGCCGAAACTATGCCTACAGATTGATCGTCTTCTTGCCAGAATTCAGTCTCGACGATCGATGATATAAGGACAATTCCAAGAGTGGCATCCGATGCCACCAACACGGCCAGCACAAATAGCAATATCATTGACGGATTACGGAGCATATTGACCATGTCGCGAAGCTCTTTTCGCAGACTCGCAGACGTTCGCGGTTCGAGAAGGGGAGTGTTCTCATCGGTTCCTTCCTTGGCACATTCGTCATTGCTTTCAAATACTGGCGGTGCCTCCGTGATGTAGATTCGTGAGACAACGGAACATATGAGCGAAAGCGTACTAAACACTCCGAATACGACGACATAAGTCCACTTGAACGTTGATCTCAATTCGTCATTGGTTACATTATTTGTTTTAGAAATCCACGTCGGATTATTGAAAATCGAAGAGCCCATGGCTTTCGTGGAGATAATATTCGAAGCTACCAGCGAAACACGCCTTGCTACCCATGGAGCCGAAGTTGCTTTTCCTTTTTCCTCCGGCGGAAACCATGTAACTGTGATCAATTGCATCATAGCTAACAGAATCCCCGACGACACGCCATTCACAAACGCCCCAGCAATAGCGATAGCAAATGCGTTAAGATATACTCCGACCGCGATGAGAATGGACGCTGTGGCGTTCAGCGTAGAACCACACACTGCAGTATTACGTAAACCCATCCAGCCGGTTAAGCACATTGCAACACTGCCCAACACTCTGCCGATGAGATGAGTCGAAGCCAACCAATCTGTGACTGCAGGTGTGGTATGAAAATACCATGAGGTGATGTCGTTGATAAACGAGAAGAAACAGAAGCACAGCATGTCCATAAACAACATCCAGCAACTCAGCAGAAGCACGCCCCATCTTTTAGAGATTACTTGGTAATTCTTGCCTCGGTATTCGTACGGCATGGCGCCAATCCACAAAGTTTGATAGCTGACTTTATATTAGGCAAAAATTAGCTTGCAAACAAAAGCGCACGAAAAACCGGCGATTAGCTTTTTCCAAGAGTGGTATTTAGGTGAGAACGACACACTGTGTGCTTTGGCGCAAAATAGAGTATTGTAATCACCGTGTACGACTATCTATCATCGTATTCCGATTTCGTATACGGACATTTCTCGAAAACGATCCTCCGATTGCGTACCCAGGCCAATGCTCACTATAGCATGATGTGGGACCAGGGACCGATATCTAATGAGGACTGAGGGTGTTTCAACCAAGGGATGCGCATCTCCGATCTTTGCTACTGCTAGAACTGTAGTCAATATAGTAGCTGCAGCCATGGCGACGCAATGTTCTCTTGAGGACGCCATTTCGATATTGAGGCAATGATTTGCTAATTGAGAAATAGACACTAATGCGGGAAACTGAAGATTTGAATTAACAGTACCGTTACTACGTATAGTCAAAATGGCAATAAAAAAGAAAGCGACAAGGATAGCTTTGGAAAATCCATCTTCCGTGCGGAACCGGAGCTGAAACAAGGAGCCGGAGTCTCGGACCTGTGCATTTTCAGTGGAGCTGGAGCCAGAGCTATGTGAAATTCAAATGAAGCAGTGGCAGGAGCCGGGGTTAGTTGTCTGAAAAGTCGATCCGGCTCCAATGTATTTCAAAAGATGCCTAATCCTATTGCTATTCGCTGAATTCACATACTTCAACAACCGTTCCGAAAATAGTGAATTGAAATTTTATTTTCAACTAACCACGTGACTAGAGATTTGACAGCATAGAGCAGCTACGTGATCATAGCAGTAATCGACGACACTGACAAGACCACCCCTTGACCCATTAGATGTTTTTTTACTGAGGTATGTACTAGAGCTTTAGCTTGAGTCAGAGCCCTGGTATGAATGAGGTCCGAAGCAGGAGCAAAAATATGATAAAAGAGAGCTCTGGAATTGTAGCTGGAGCAACTTAACATTTAGGCCTGCTCCATAGCCTTATGCCTAGGGTTGCATTTAAAACGAAAATCAGTAAATCAGTTTTTAACAAACATGTTTAGAACAAGGCCCATCTTTAAAACATGTTGGTTGTTAGCCGTGACGTCACGAAAATTTAATTGTGACGTCACATTGGATTGGTATCGGCAATTGAAAATATAGGGTAAATATGGCTCCTTCGACGAAAAGGGCTTCCGATCACTGTCATAAACAGACCAAAAATATCCTTAACCGGGACTACATCGTTATGCAGCTTTTTTACGATCGGCGGTCATCATCATCAGAACACCCATTCCGTACCAATGATCTATATCTGCGTGCAAATCGTCCGTATAGGATATATACTTAGTAGGCTTATACTACAAGTTTTTTCGGGCGTATTTACACAATTATGGCATAATTAGACGTTTGAAAAAAAACACTATTATGTATTTTTAAAATCTCATTCGTTTAAAACACAATTGGTTTAAAACACCGTTTGTTTCAAATGCAACCCTACTTATTCCTGAAATGAACATTCCCCACGGTAAAGCGTCGGCGTCTGAGATATAACTTGTACCAATGCTTCTTAACCTTGTCTCCAACGACCACCATGAGGTGATTTGGATTTTACAGGGGGCGGAAACGCTCAGAGGGCGATATGGGGGGCGCTAGGCTCAGGGGGCGGTATGGGGGTGCTGAAGAAAATTGACGTCGCAGTAGAGCGTGCAGTGGGGTATATGATCATAGTAAAATAACAGTTCTATAGCCTATATCCCTGTGTTCTTATTGCAAATTAACATTCGACAAAATCTGCCAAATCTCGAACTTTTTCGTCTCGCTGCGCGCGTACGATACGCCGACAATGTTCGTAACATGTTTCCATGTATGCGGCGGTTTATTGTATTTCCTGTACAGATAATTGCGCGTACTTTTAAATTGTCAACTCCCCGTTAAAATACTATTATCCCGCTACCTCGGGTTATTTTTTACTAAATGCTTTGAACTTAGGTATTTTATCACCCAACGAGCAACGTGTCGGAATCGAAGAAAGAGGCATTATTCCACTTTTAGGAGAAAGAGTGAGAGCCTATTGTACATGAAAGCTGCTTTGCAGATTTTGGTCAAAATGGTTTTAACTAAATATTTTTGTATTTGAGAGCTACAAAATAAAATCTTCAGAATATTTCTTCATCGTATCATAAAGGATGATACTGTTCAGTGTTGTGACCCGCAACCTTACATGAACGTTATATAGGGATACCTTATTTTGGAAATGCGAAAAGATGACACTTTTTCCATATTTTCAGACTTGCAATACCGGAGTAAAATACTGATATAAAATGGTCAATTTTTCCCATATCGTGGTCGGTTGGCTAAAAAAAGGTTAACTTTTCGGCTCGAACCCCGAATTATCGGTTTTTCTTTCACGTTATCGGTTGGTTGACTAAAAAAAAGGTCAACTTTCCTGCTCGAACCCCGATATTCGGTTTTTCGCCGCCGGAGCGTTACTTCGGTGCTGATTTACTGTATTTCAGTCAAATTTTGCCCTATATTTTACCAAAATTCTCGTAAAAGAGGAAAAATATCAAAATAGGGGACATTTGGGCGTCCTCCAAGGACACTTTCAAAGAAGTCAAAGAAAGGACAAAAGGAGGATTACTCTACGTTATATAATAGGAGTTGCTTTGTTCGGAATAACATTCATATTGAAGTTAATCGACCAGATGGCAAGAGCCCGTACCCGATTGTTGTTATAACAACCTTGATTTGATCCGGAATATCGCACATACCAATATAACTGCGTTGACCAGTCGATTGGTTCTCGGACGCGATTCAAGCTATTTCCACTAGTGAACTCCCAACTTGAAAAGACCGACCCGACTTTGAACTCTTACTCCTTGTTTTAACTAATGTACTTAAAATATAGGGGCGCCAGACCCAGGCTATATTTTTAAAAGAGGGCTCTGAAGGAAAAAGCCTAAGAACCACTGACTTAAACGAATAACAGTTGGAGATAACCGATTTGGAGACGCCGAATGGCAAAGAGGACAAACATGCTGGGCATCTCTATTATACTCAATGCAAATAACCATGGGACATATTTGAAGCTTAGCTAATAATAGGCATCAACTGCATTCGGAATTCATGAATTTCCGTCATCAGACAGCAGGTGACAAGTGTAAGAGAATTACGACTAACGTCGTGGGTCGCGACCAGCACACGGAGTGCCAGCCATTTTAAGTATTTTCGTTAACCACTTTTAAACTGTGGTAAGTAGATCAACACTCACATTCACTACACTCTGGAGTGGCGTACTACGACCATTCTCTAGGCTCATCTCGTACGATCAACTGTTACCATTCCCCTCCCATGTCGCTGCAACAATCTACCTAGCAGTATGCCTAAGACGATCGCGAGTGTGTGTTTTTAAAGGCAAGTCTCGACGTGGAGTCAATATAATTGCGATTTCCTGTTTCGGCTCTTTCAGCTTGTACATTGACAATTGCTGTCACGTAAACGTGAAATCTCGTCATCTTGCGTATATTGACAGCCACAACAGGCATCAACAAATTAAACACCGTACTGCGTTTGCTTCTCTTGCTCAGCCAATGACCTAATTTAGCAATTTAGCATTGCTTAAATTTTCTGTCAAAATAAAAATCAGACCCCTGCATTTCAATGTTCAAGTCGACACTCCTCTCGGACGAGCAGTGTGTGGGCGTTGCCGAGCAAATATAAACTATGTGCACATAGTAGTGTCTGGGTTCTGCAATCCCTCCGAAATTGGCCGTGTATAATAGCAAGTGCTCCGAACAACCGTCTCGTAATGATTGCGACGCCATTGCATGTCTTGTCGTATTGCGGCATGCCGATAAGTCGCCACAAACCCGGTTTCGGATTTTAAGAGCCATTTCGTGAGTTTCCGGTGTCCGGACCAGATTATAATTTATATTTTTGTTATATTTGCGATAGTAGCTTTCTTTTAACACCAATGTAAATCGTTTTTTCGCTCAGGTAGTTTGCTATAACATTACACAAAAATACCATAATATTTTGCGTTATCTGCTTAAGCAGCCGCGCAGTCGCGTGTCTCGAATCCATCCGTACGTTATTTATCCATAGCAGTGCTCTTCGACCGATGTGCAACAATATAAATACGGGGTGCACCGGTATACGAAGTGGCATGGAAGAGGAAATCACAAACTTGTCACAATAAACGGAGAGTTCTTGAACTGCGGTCCGTGAACCCCTAGGGCTTTCGCGCGCGGACTAGTTTTACAATGTTAATTATAGAATCCTGGATTTATGGCCAATCCAGCGATTAGAATGTACATGATTCTACCGCCAAATAGTATACTATAGTACTAAGCAATGAGCATGATTCTGCCAGATTCATTAGTTCCTTCCAAAACCTTTCTTTACCGGGTGGATATTGTAATCATCACACAATCGACTCCGCCTGATTTGCACGTTTTGGTTCTGCTCACTTTTGACCAAATTGAGCGGAGAAATGACACTATTCGAATTGAGCGGAAAAATCAATAGTTTGTTTCATGGTCATGCATAAGGGCAGGTATTGCGGGAAAATAATGTACTGTCGCGTAAACGAATAGCAGCGGCACTATACTGCAGTAATTGACAATGATCGCATAAAACTTACAAGAGTTTGGCTTTCAGGTTTATTGCACAATACTTCGGTACCAAGCGATTCAACAGATACTGTAAAACTGTGCAATATACACATAGGGTTGAAATAATAAAAAGCCTTCAGATATGGTAGTACGTCATGCAGGAAAAGGGTGACACGGTATTTTCATTTGATACTTTTACCCTACGAAGTTGTAAGAGCTAAAAGCGGAACGCTGAAAGCTTTTAGCGGTGCAGAAAATTATTTATGGAAAAGCCATTAAACCTAACGGAAGGGTAAATACACAAAACACAATGTTTCGATGTGCCCGTACATTTGCGCTGCGGACGTGACTGAAGCAAGGTGTCAAGTGAAGTTGAATGACTGTATGATGCTGCTGCATGTAGTAGCCAAAAAAATCTACTTTATCTATTCATATTTCTGAATTGGTATCTGAAAGGGGAGAACGGTAGTCGCATTGATTTGCGATAAATATTGATTAAAGTGTTTCTGTTGTGTCTGAAAATTATATTTAATGATTTTGTACTTTGAACATTTTGTTGATGCTCAGTTCATTCTCTGTGTGAGGTATCCATAGCAATGTAGTAGATGTATAGTTAGATGTGCACTGTGGAAGATTTTATGACTCTGCGAAAATTAGGTGATCCGCGAAGGCTTGCATATTATCGTTAGTGTTGCGCCGCTTAGTGAAGGTCAAGGGCCACTTGTTTCAACGCAAGTCTACGCTCCAACTATAGGATAACGTTGGATCGACATAACATTGAATCGATTATATTCCAGTCGCTCCGAACAACATGGTATTGAGCCATGGTCATGGAGTCATTTACATTTAGTATCATCCCATGCAACCGTTACAACATAAAATGATTTTATGTATTCAAGTGCGAATGAATACATGGTGAAATTTATACACGATATACGATAATGACATTGATTAGAGAATTCTTCGTGCCACGACTTGCTGCACACGGTCGTATATCTTCCTAAACCCTATGCAGACTGAGTTCACGACGCGACGACGACAGGGGAATCACCCCCTCGTACACGATTCCCGCTAACGGCGACTCTCTAAATCAGGGGTGGGCAATTATTTTTCTCCGCGGGCCAAATGAGAAGCAGAAAATATGTTGGCGGGCCGAGTCGGAAATTTTAGCTGTGTTCTCCAGCGTATTGATTTTATTGCTGAAATGAAAGTAGTAAATTACAATAAATGGTGCTCAGTGGACGTGTTGATATTGGGGAATGAGAAAGCGACGGTTAATTACCAAAGAAACATTTAATGGCCGCCATTTGCCGACCCCATCGGGATGCACGTTTTTAACACTACTCCTGAACGAGATTTCTTGTATACGCTAAGTAGCATCGTTTTGTGCCCCAATCGCGCGAAGCGCGAAAATTTTACATGATTCATGATTCAATCGGTCAATAATATTGGTAATTGCCTATATATTGCTATCTTTTTTTAACCTCTCTCAGCCCGCGTACTCAGTTTTACCGCTAGAGCTGAGTAAGGTCTGAGGTGCTGTCTTGGAAATATTCGGGAGGGCCCGTTGGTATAATAACTTCGTTGCATGTTGTTATTTCGTGACCTCCCGTCTGCTATGTGAAAAGATATTGAAATCGCCAAAGCGTACTAAACTAAAAGAGGCACAAGATTCCCAATTGGTATTTCTTCACTGGCAAATATCGCCCATGGACAATTGGACAACATGGTTTTCGGTCAACATAAGGTCAGTCCTTTTCGGCCAAGGTTTTCTCGTTGTCGAGCTTTTTTCGCTTTACTTAGTTACTTTGATCAGCAGTTGCAGTTGCAGTGCCTTCTCGGAATCCCGTGTGCGCCGTGGCGCGGTAATGGCTGACGCCGAAATGCCCAATTCTAAAAACCCCGGAACTCCAAATCGCGCATAGCGCGAGAAAGATTTGAAAGTTGCATAAATTTTCAAAAAATACTCTATAATTTATGTTCATTCACAAAATCATTTTGGGCGCCCTCGAGCTCGCCCCCCCCCCGATTGGAGGGTTTGGGGTGCCAAAGTTACGGTCCTATCAAGCTATTGTCTTGGTAGCTGGTTTCCGAGAAGTGTGCAGCTTGCCGAAATGGCCTTCTTGTTGAGCCAAGCGTGCCGTTATTACGAAATTCACCGTCCCTTGATCGAGTGTAGTCTATGTCTTAGTGTTTTTGTCATAGAACCGACTTAAATGATGCTCCTTAAACACGGCGACGTGCGTAGCACTAACCACTAAAAAGACGGGTAGTAAACAAATATTTAGTCCCCCGAACCTTCTTTGAATTTCAACGTTCGGCTTTTTTTTGACATTTTTTATGGGGGGTGATATACTGATAGAAATCACGGGCACTGATTGACTTGTTTTACGAATTAGGGAGTTGGAACGCATCACGTAACAATTTGGAACACAGACCGTTGTAATGCGTAATGTGAAACTTGGCAACAAATAAGGTTTGGTGACTTCTTGTGACTTTAATTGTAACGGCATAATTTGCTACATTGACTTTACTTTGAATCTTGATTAGGCATGTGAAGTACGTATAGGCTGCCTAATCACGGCATGTTAATGAACAGGCTTGATAATAAACGAATTTAAGGTCCAGATCATGGATCTTATGGTTATAGTCCACGCAAAAACATTAAAAAGTAGATTTTATATTTTCAATTTCAAGCAACCTTACGCGGGCCGCACAGAAAAGCTCCGCGGGCCGCACTTTGCCCAGGCCTGCTCTAAATCAACCTTTTTTTAGACACGCCCCCATTTATGATAGTGAAGTATTCCGCGTCCCCCTTATCGTCATATCACAAAATCTTACCGGAATGCTAGCAACCCCAACAGATTGTTTGATGGCATGGAAGGTTATGACTGTTGATGAGAAAATTCAAAAATATGAAATTCGGTCTATATATAGAGAAACACGCGTGAATTGGAGGTAAATCGTGCAGAGCGCGAAAAAAATTAAGTTGAACGCTTCTTCGCGCCCCCTTCCGATGCTTTCACGCCCCCCAGGTTGAGAACCACTGCTCCAAATCGTGACCTACTGCACACTGATCGCGATAATCGCTCACTCTCACGACATTTAACGGCGATAAAATCTAGCGGCCTTGGTCGTATATACAGACACCAATATATCAGACATTCACGGATTTCTGAGTCACTCAGAGAGTGAAATGGATATATTTTTCATGAAATCATTTTCTTTTTCTTCGGGCATAGCTCTTAATTGTCTTGCAATAAATTTGCCGAAATTTTCAAAGCGATCAGGCCTTTTTTGTATTTCTTCAGCAGAAGTTTTCAACATCTTCATCATATCTACCTAAATATATGAATAAAGGATTAGGTACATAATGTAAGTACATTCCGACATAGCAAACGACACTGGCAAGAAACTTCATAGAGCTGAGTAAAAGCACCTCTCCTGCAACAATGGTACTACTAATAGAAGACAGTTCATCTTTCTGTCCACACCATATATGCCTCTTATAGCACAATTTCGGTAACAATTTCAATTCTTATCATTCTATTATGCACGAGTCATAAATACTCTGCCAACGGCCGTGAACTACCCCTTATTAAAAAGACGCCTTTGCAACTGAAAGTTGGGATGGCCGAGTCTGCTTCTATCATCTCTCACTCAGACTAGGTGATATAGCATCTAATGATGTGAATAATTATGCATTCGTTACAGGTGATTCTGTTCCGCCTTCCGCTTATGAGGACTTGTTGCATGCAAATTACGTGCAAAAAATATTCGAATTAACCAACATTTCTAATTGATGCAAGTCATTGTGCAGTGGTGACGATAGCTTCAACCGCACAGACTTGCCTGTATCTCTATTGAATAAATATTTAGCTGTGCATATATGTCATCTACAAAATCTGACGACTTCAGCCGAATTTTTTTATTATTGAGTAATTGTCACTCTATCAAGTAACTCCTAATGCAAGAAAATACTCTTCAGACCTTTATAACAACTTTTAATTATTTTGGAAGAAATGATCTTAAACGTTTAAATAGCAAATCTATGCCTGAAGAAGCACCGAAGAAAGACTTTTGGAAAATTAGCTAACTGACTTCGAAAGCATCTGCAAAATGCTAAACCCCTTCGTGTTTCAAATATCCAGATGCCTCTAATTCTGGTTTACCTGTAGCACTTATTATATAGTAATTCTGAACTAATCGTTGTATGACATGTTCCCTCATGAGCATGTTCAATTGTTCATTTTCAGTGTTTTTGGGAGAATATTCACACCTACTTGCAGTATCAAATTCCAGCATTGTGACGTTTTCTAATAAATGTGTTCGAAAGACATGCCCTGGTTGTTTTCCGAAGTTTTATGCAGCTACATAGTTTGTGAGGCATTGCCGTGCGATAGGTCACCCTGAATTGAAGTGTCCCATCTCGGAGTTCTAGATATCTCTGCCTTCGGCTATTAAAAAATTGAAAGTTCATTGATTCAACTGTGTTGTTCTAGAAATCGGTAGATCGCTTTGCACTCAACACTTGCTTGTAATCAAAAGGGCGCCTTTTATTTTTCGCACATGCATCGCTGGGACCATAAGCGTACCATAACCCTACAAGACAGATACACCTATATTTGACGACGTGGTGAAGTCATGTGTCAATGCGCCTTGCGCAGTTACTGGTGGCCGGCTCATGTATTCCGTAAGTTCAAGAGGTGTCGCTATGATTTGGTATTCAAAAATGATAACAATGTTAGCGATGACCAGGCCGTGTTATTTTTGGCATATGCCAAAACTGCCAAAAATTACTTATTTTTGGCATTTTTCGATTTTTATTTTTGGCAGTTTTGGCATCGTCCTCTAAATAGATAGTTTCAGACTCGAATTAGTCACAAAAACGCTTTATTTGGGCTACTTTGTCAAAAGACACCACAAAATGTGCAGCATCCACGTATAATCAGTGCCAACAAACAATAAGTAGAAGAAAAAACCTAACGATTTTATAGGTTAATAATATCAAACGAAACCACAAAATGTGCAGTATCCGTCGGAATCAGTGCCAATAAGCAAAAAAAAAGAAAATCCTATCAAACACGCTCAACAGCTGATTGTTACAGCTGTTGAATAGACTTAAATCGTTTATACTGTAACAGTGCTTCCAAACTCAGGTCAGTTAAGTTTCTCCTAAATTCATTTCTCGCCCAGCGAATCTGGGAAATATCGGCTTCAAAAGTCGCCGTTGAGGGAAAGAATGTTGCCAGTCATCCACAAAAAGTTTTTAGAGCTTCAAAATCTTTGGAGGGCCGAACCGGCTTCCATGCATCATGAAAAGAGATCACTTCGCCAGTGCCATCGACCTCATCGCGGAAAGAATTTTCTTCCCGATCCTTTTCCAGGAGTTTCCTGAACACACTTTATTTAGTAGCCCGACAATCATTTCTCCTTCAGTCTACCGATGTATTTCGGAGGACTTTTGTCACTTCAGGTGGCTTTAATATTACCAACTCACATGGAAGAGTCCTGGGAAGGTTAGCTTGTTAAAGAACATTGACGCAACAAGACTGTCTGGCAAAACGAGACTATGCAGCTCAGAAATAGCCAGACAGTTTG
>KE605724.1:1402-14551 GCA_000444245.1 Botryllus schlosseri | reverse complement strand
AAACCCAGCCGTTCTCCCCCCTCCCCCCAGTTGCCGGTCCTGTTGTGGCTATTTATTGTTTCAATCGAAATATATAGTATATAGTCATCAATTAGACTAAAAAATAACAAAATCAAATATCGGCTGATAATTTTAATGGCAAAAATTCTGACGAACGCAATCATAGCAAATATTTAGAATCTCAGAAATCTTCACAGGTATGACCGCTTAGCGCTTTCGCCGTTAGCTCATTAGGGCGCGATACATTATGAATGATGCGGCGTGTGCCTGTCATACTTAGAGAGACTAAATCCTGTGTCACAAGGGCGAAAACTTGCTCGGAATGGTCTATCATCAACACATTATTCCTGTTTATTACATACAATATTTACATAAACTCATTTATATGGTAAAATATTAGGTAAGTGTGTTCTTATAGAACAGTATTGTGTGGATAGACTGAATTATTTCGACTCATTCATGTCGCAGTCACACTCCATAGCAAACACCAAACACCTTACATTATTTCTATTGCGTTACGTTACTTTTTCACGTTCTGATTATCCCGAAACATGTTCGTATTTACACTCTGTTTGAAAATCCGGGAGATTTCCTGCTGTGTTTGCAGCAACGAATGTTTGAATAATTCACGCGTTTCAAAATGGGCAACGGTCCATTCTAGAGTTGTCACATAATCCGGTTTGAATCCTGTCAATTCACTACTATTTTTTGGACCATTCCGGACTGCAATAAAACAGAAACAGCACACGCTAATACACTGAAATTTGCAACGCATCACGACAGTTCTAGTCTGCTATACCAGTCTGCTATAGAAGCAATGGCGTTTGCGATTCGGCACACGTTTTCAATGAGTTAGTGCTGCTTAGACCAGCGGTCCATTATGTATGTTAAACGAAGATACTTTACGAGAAGGTTAAAAGTTCAAGATTTTTAACATACCCATATAGTTAGGCCAGACCAAATACTATAGAAGACTGTGTACTAAATCAATACTAGCCAGTCTTTAGGATTACCGGACCACGACCTAACATCGACCTCACCCTCCGCCACATGCCAGCTCATTTTGTCGCTTGCGTCTTATATTGTCGGCATAACTTTTCATTCAGTGTGCATGCCTCTTATTTACTTCGCCGAGCGAGATAGTGTAATGGTGATGCGTCCGGCTTCTCGAGCGGTAGGTCGTGGGTTCGATTCCCGGCCGGGTCATACCAAAGACTCGAAAATGGTATCCGCAGCTATCCTGCTAGGCGCTCAGCAATCACGGATAGCATGGAGGAGAAAGAAAAACGTGGGCACAGACTAGATAACCTCACATCCGTGTCGCAACTCCGTCGTCAAAGCATCTCGATGATGCAGGCGAAAAAGAATATCATATTTCTCTCGCTCTCTCCTGGTTGCATTTTGTTATATCACGAGAAGGGGGCACTAAATTTCCCCTATCAAAAACGGGGACGCGTCTAAAATAGTTTGAGAACCACTGCTTTAATGTGTTCTCGTTTCTTGATATATGCTCGACTTCAGATTGTTGGTTTTTTGAATCGGTATTCGACTGGACTCTAGTTCAAGAGAATTCCGCTATGTAGTAGGCCTACACTTTTAAAGAGTGTTAGACTCACTGCGAACGGTTGTTGAGATTGCTGACGACGTTACAGACGCATCGTTCAAAATTGATTGGAATATCGCTAAACCCAAGAAATCTGCTATAGAAGATGGTATTTCAATAAAACCTCAACATTATGTGCAAATATTTGGTGTTTCCTGAACTTAGTAGCAAGGACAACATCACCCGACGAATTGCAAAGATACAGTCGTCTGATTCAATCGTGAACAGACGAGAAACATCAATGTCAATCGATCTTTTATCGCATGTTCTGAAACACGTTGCCGCGTAGACTACTTTAACCGAGCCTCGGACGAATCCACCGATATTGCATAACTAATTATCTGGTTGAATTTTATCAGAGTGGACGTATATGCAGAGGAAATGCAGGCTGGGCAAACATGGGGAGCGGGACCAGCAAAAACATCAACTTGACAAGCTGACTACTGTAATTATTGCTGCAGGGCCTCGGGCTTGGAAGGAAAGAAAAAGGATTGATTGGTTTGCTCAGAAATGGGCCCCGAGCACCAGACGTCTTCTCATATCACTCAGAGCTCAATGTGATAATGGCTTCCGCAACGCAAAAGTTACCATAATTTCATACATGCTCTCTCACGCATTGAAACAGAGAGTTCGGTTCTCTGGTGGAAGGGTTTGAAGTTGAATATACCGACTTGGTATCGAATGCAATTCACGCTCCATGAAGGGATTAACTTGTGCCGCAATAAGATACATAGTCTCACAACAAGCAGCAGCTGCAAACTTTCGAACGCTGTCCATTAATGCTTAAAATGCTTAGAATTAATGCTTAGAATGCATAAAAACGTACTACATGGCCGTATACGACTAGTAAAGGGGCTATATTAGCCTAAATTTGACAGTAGCTCACAAATACATGTAAATACTTTTCTGCGGCCCGCAGCGTCTTCTGCTGTTAAAATGCGGCCCGTTATACAAGGGAAGTTGAGAACCCCTGTAACTTGTTCAGATGAAAATTATAACCCAATGATTGTTGTTGTTGGCTATCTAGTTGCGTCACAATACTGAACTCCGTCACGATGAAACATTTGAGGCCGTTTTTGGGAGGTTCCAGGGCCACGAGCAGAATAAAATTTATATATTCGCAATCAGTATCATGGTAGCTTTCTATTGATACCCGTTTTATCAAATTTAATGCTCATCGGAAAGCCGGTCAAAAATTGCCGACAAAATCAAGTTCATGATTATTCATAAAATTTCATCACTTCAAAACATCACAAGAGTGAAATACAATGAATGATAGGAAGATACCGAAACGACTAGGAGCAGTCTTAATATCTGACACCCACCTGGGCCTATAGATGATGAGGTCCTTTAGTCAAATGAAAAGTGTGACGTAGAGCAATCACAGTGATATTGGCTTGTATCCACACCAAATAGGACACTACACATGCACACATTCAAGTAGAGATACAAGCAATTACTACCAAATAAATACTAGTCCGTCATCAAGATTACCGGGCAACGACCTGACCTATCGATCTTGTCTCCTGATGCCATCCCATTTTTGTTTTTTGCTTTTTAATATACTGTACTTACTTCTTTTACTTTTCATTCAGTTGTGCATGCCTTCTCTTAACATCGCCTAGGCCAAGGTGGGTGTCTGATTCCTATCACTACTCCAAGTAGTTTCGACACCTTCCTATCTTTTCAACGCATCGCATTTTTATGCTGTAAAAATTGCTAATATACCGAACTGAAACTATGCTTTAACGTTTAACCACATGCAAAGTGTGACGTAAACCAATCGTAGTGAGCCATGACATTTGCTTACGTCCACATAATTGTAGGACACTATGGTGCAACAAGATGGCAACACGGTTAGGCCATAAAGTGTTCCGTTCGATAAAGAAGGAACGAACGAATCCCAGTTCAATTAAGGATCCGCAACAGATCAGCACGGCAACATTATCGTGTGCGAGAGAGGCAACAACCGGGTTCAGATGTTCACGAGCGATGGAGCCTTCGTATCTTCCTTTGGGGGCAAGGGTTCTGAGCCGGGTCAGATGAAGAGGCCGCAAGGAGTTTGCCTTTTGTCAGACGGAGGAATTGCCGTCAGTGTGTGTGACAGCCCTAGAGTGCAAATCTTATGAGCAACGAGATTAGAACTGTAGACCAAGGCACGTCACGCCTCCAGTTAGCAGCGCCAGCGCTCACGCGTAGGCTATCATACCGAATACCACTATCAGGGAATAAAAGGGGCATGCCAGTGCGTAAGTAAACCTCTACGAAAGAACCAAAAACTAAAATGGCATATCGTCATAAGACGATGCATTCAAACATTACAAGAAGCTCACAATGCAAGGGTATATTCTTTTTATTGCAAATGATTAAAAAATATAGCATGGTTAGTTCAGGCGTGTCAACCTCAAATTGTGTCGCGGGCCGGACCAGTCAATGACTCCATAATGTAATCTGATACCCTTGATTTTCACTTCAATAGTTTATTATCAGGCACATATACATAATTATCATGATAGCATACATCGTCTATCCCGGACAGCGGGTTATTCTAACAACTAGCGAGCCCCCCATTCGGGAACATTAGAATTGGTAAAAATACAATGATTGGCCGGTTGAATACGCCTATGAACCTCTACAAGACTGACGGTAACGAAGATATTAGTCAGCCTATTTCTGTGATAGCTTTATTTTACCCGTAATCTACCCGTAATCCGCCCAGCGTATGCTTTGTGAGGAATACAATAGACTCAACTGTAGCAGCGGACGTTGGAATTTAGTTGATTATTATTAAATTGCAGGTTTATCTGTATCCGGGGACCTTCTGAGTCGGGTGGGACGGAGCAGCGCGAGCGCAACCACAGATATGAATTATATTTTGTGTTTCTACCATATTCGGCGTCTAAACTGCATATCACGGTTCCGAATTGCCGTTACTGCTTCTGCGAATAACTGCTTTCTGTTCCATTTTTTCCAAACTCAGTGTGCACTTTTTTTGCCTTCTGTAAATCAGGTCAATGGCACCAGCGTGTTCCAAGTGGCAACATGAGTGAAATCACAATACAGCAGTCTGATGTCTATATTGCGGCATATGAACATCGCAAATGATCGACATTTGCTGCTTTGAAGGATTATTCAATGGATGCATCTTCTATAAAAATCTAAAGATTTGTTACACACACACGTGCCAGATAATATAAGCTAAATCTACTCGGAACTGCTTCACGGGCCGGATGAAGCAGTCTGGCAGGCCGTATGTTTGACACCCCTGTTTGCACCTTTCATTGCATATGGTCATGGAATAAGTAAGATTGGCAAGAACATGAGATAAACAATTCAAGCATACATTCAATTTGAACGTATTTGCTAGAAGAAATATGGATGAAAATTTCTAACAATTAAAAATTTGCAAGCATCATCTGATTTGAATTTGTGCAATACACATAAAGAATTCATGGTTCGATTTAAACATATAAGTCGGTCAGTCGAACAGCTTAGAGAGGCATAAAATTTGCAATACAGATATAGGCTATTGTTTGATGTGTTATAAAAATAAGTAGTACGCACATCTGCGGTAAGATCATAGACACAAGTGTTAATAAACGAAATCGGAGTGTACCCCAAGGAAAAATGGCGCGCCCGGATATCCCAAGGTATTGTACACGGAACATTTCTTGAAGGCGCAAGGTGTCTTGGCCCAAGCGTATCGGATTTTGTCTGCACGCAAGAATATATGGTTGCAGACCGAGGCGTCCAATATGATCGCGTGGTCCGAGTGTTCTAGAATTGCTGTCGTGTGCCATTTCTTGTCAAGCTCCGTGTCATTTACAGAACAATTATGTCCTCGGCAACATATCTGTCCGAAAAAAGAGGTGGTTAGTAACGAATTACTTATACTTTTTTGAAATACTCAAGTAGTTTTTCTGCATTTGCAGAGTACTTGCTGAAGTAAATTTAGTTTTTCACTACTTCTACTCAATCATATTTTGTGACTTATTTACTTTTCGCTTTATACAGTTTCTGAAGTAGAAGTATCATAAAAATGACAGGGACCAAGACTGAAAATTGGTTGGGCTGTGTTCACAGAGTCCAAATTCTTTTCACGAAAGCGTCGGCGAATATCATTCGTGTAGAAGTGGCGTGGTTCGTTTGCACAGTTTCAGGTCGCAGGGTCATCTATGTGTGACAGCTCATCAAAAGGTTTGGAATTATACAATCCGCAATATTTTCAGTTACCTTCCTAATAACGCAAAGCGGTAATGTAGTATCAGATATAACGTACCAGTATGGCTAACAGGGGTCTAGCGCAGATAGGTTAAGAACCACCGCTCTATAGCAAAGCTATCATTAGCATCACTTTATGTGGTGGCAACCTTATGCTGTTGAAAATATTTATCTCCTCGGATGTAGAAACACAAATCCACTTCATTGTACTGCATTGGCTTACGACAGTTTCCAGGCTGCAGTGGTCCATGTTTCAACAAATTATACCTCTACTTGAAGTAGTTTTCGGCTGCTTATCATAAAACTTCTACTCATATTTGAGTAGAATTCTGTGTCGTTACTTCTACTTGATTAGCTTTCTTGACTACTTTGACCACCATTGTTGAAAACACATCTGGTCAAATGGGCTGTGACAAACTAAATATCATTGTATAGTGATGACTCTTGCCATCACATATAATGAATGAGGTCATGCCGGTCGCATATAGGTCAAGATCTATCTCGAAACAGCATTGCAAAGTCTAATCCTACCTGAAAGTTGTTTTCGTCCGTAACAGCCAGTTGATGATATTTTGGATATTGGATCACAATCTTATGATCTGGGGTCTCGGTAATCTTCTCCGGGAACGGCCCGTCGTATATAAGAGTGTGATGATATATCACAGACAACGCTCCCACAAGCAGCCTAGCCGCAACATCTTGTTTATCTCGGAAGTGAACGCTGAAATCAGACAATCATTGCAAAAGCCAAGTATTTTCTCTGATACGTAGCCCCAAAATTCGAAACACTAAAAATTTTGACTGATAGACCAAGATGGTTGCTGGTTGCCAAACATTAAGGATGCGATACAATAAAAAACGACAGTTGAGCATGGGACCCATTAGCATGCGTACTTCAGCATGTGACTTTATAACCATAAAACCATAAACCTATGTCCAACCAAAATACTGAAAATAACCTTACATTCATTCATTATACTTTAAGTATAACAGTAACCCGAAATGCAACCCACATGCTAATGTGACGCATCCAAATAAGGTTGTTCTGATTTTGGTGGCTACGACCGAAAATTGATAGCTGGTATGAAAACGTGGCATGCCTAATGTGACTCAATTCCGGCTAGTAGAAGTGAAGCCATAAGAGTAGGAAAACTTCTAGTTTACTACAAAAAATAATTTTTTTATTCAAATTTTACAGTCTTACCCGTGGAATTGTCGACTAGTCCAATAAAACAATACACTGCAAATTTGGCTCAATTCCAACTGGAACAAGCGAAGGTGTTGGGGTTCAAAATCGTGGATTTGAAATATTAGTATTTACTGTGGGTCTGGCTAATACAAGAATTATTAATGAAAAAACCCGAATAACTTCACTTATATGAGCTGGAATGGAGTCAAATTTGTTTTGCAAAGTTTTTGTAGTCAACTTAACAATTTCATGGGTTAGACCAGGGGTGGGCAAACTACAGCCCGCGGGCCGCATGCAGCCCTCCACAACGTTCTGTGCGGCCCACGAAGGTCTAAAGAAACTTCCTAAAAATGTTGATAAAATGCACACTAAAATTCTAATTATTGCAAGGAATTGATGAAACTTTTTCTTAGTATATTTCACAATGATAATTCTAAGGCAGTGGTTCTCAAACTGGAGGGGGCGCATCCCCCCTTGGGGGCGTCAAAGCATCTGAAGGGAGCGCAAAGCTGAGCTCAATTGAAAAATGTTTTCGCGCCCCTCGCGATTTACATCACATTCGTAATTGTTGGTCTGTATTGAGATGAATTTCATATTTAAAAATCTCTCATCCACAGTCGCAACCTTCCATGCCACCAAACTATCCGTTAGGTTTGTGATATGACGATTAAGGGGGCGCGAAATCTTTTACCATCATAAGAGGGGGGCGTGTCTTAAAAGTTTGAGAACCACTGTTCAAAGGTAAATACTTCCTATATCATTTTTTATGTTTCATTTCTGGTGCGACAGCCCAATCTCAAGGCCCACGCAGTTTGAAACGTTTCATCCGTTAAACATCACAGAAATCCTAAACGTGATTCACATAATTGGGATCACGATTGTTATTTTAGATTGGCCACTCCGGTTTTAATTATTTCCGTGCGTGTCTTAGGTAGATTCATTCTCTGTATGCGTGGAATTACGGTATTTAAATTTTATCTACAGATAGTAGAAGCGTGTTTGAAGCTAACATGGTTATGATGCTGTCAGCATTGTGTGTCCTGGAATTGAACCGAAAGTGGAACTAGTAAATCTACGAACAGATCGTTGCTCACAGATTTTAATTACAATCCTGTTCTAAGAATCGGGACAACCGACTTTCATCTCTATAGTTTTGACAAATTGGTTGAGGTCGACCAGCCTATGAAATCTCGCCACTGTTTCTGGCATGTGTACGATATCATCAAAGCGAAGTTTGGATTGTTTTAAATAAGCATATATGTCCATTGTCCATGTCCTCCATGTCCTCACTGTATAATCAATGACCAATATTGCATTTGGGTTTATAATCCCAATTTTATATATTGCGGCCCGCGAATGGATTCAGATGTTGCATGCGGCCCGCAAGCTCAAAAGTTTGCCCACCCCTGGGTTAGACAATAAAATTGGAAATTTTTCTTTCAATTTTTTGATAAGAAACTGAAAATTTTCTAGTCAACCCAACAATTTTAGCTAATGGTCGCACAAATCCAAGAAAAGCTATTTCTGAACAAACGTAATCGGCCAGTTATTGCGTGTTGAAGTGACGCATGCTATTTATTATTTCGCATGCTCACATGCCCACGACCGATCAGACAAGTCAGCATTGCTACTCAAGTAGTATTCCCGTAAATTTCTACTTGGATAAATGAAAAGTAGGCAAAACCTCTTCAGTCTATTCATATTTTACTTCCACTTGGGACACACATGATATATTGTAAATGGCTACTTGTACTGGGACTTGAATATTTAAGTGGAGGTTACTGACGAACCCAATGATGGAAATTTTCCACGGACCTGTCTGACCGTGGTCGAACTGGAGTCAATCTAAAATGACAAAATTGCAGGTTCCAATGACTCTAGTCGAAAATGACGAAAAATGACTCGACTTCAGTCAATTTGCGTACGGTATTGACTCAAGACCAGGACGGCCAAGGTAGGTATTGCATTGTAACTTCCAAGGCCTTTCAAATAATAGTAAAGTTACCACATTGTTGGTATTTCGTCTACGAAGAGTAAGGGAAATTAGTATACCATATGCGAGGCATTCGATATCACCCAATCAGAATGTAAAAAGCATGTTGAACTCGGACTCGACCTTTCACAACCCGACTTGGACTCGGACTTTACTCGGTGGTGAATTGAAAATGACTTGACTAGATGCAAAACTATAAAAGTATGGTTGACATGCGACTTGGTTGGAGCCCTGCCAAATTAGCTGTAGACACATGAAATCTTTTTAAAGGCCAGTAGCATAGCCGTTGCTCCCATCATAATTCAGTTCCAACAAACATGGCGTCATATTTTCTCACCCATCCAAATTTCCATATTGGTTACCAAAACTAACCTAGAGTACGGCGATGTTGGATCCGGCAAGTCCATCGCTACAGCCATGAACGTATTCTTCATCTCTGGATTAGGGACGTATCCGTAGTCGGCAGTCTGATGCCACCGGATCAAGGGATAGTTCGGCCTGTATTCCTCTTTGCAGCCTATTTGCACAAAACCGAACGGAAAATCCGGGTCGGTGGACATCTGAGTTCCGAGGTACCACAGTTTTCTCCAGCTTCTGATCATATTCGGAAACATACATTGGTAATAATCGGAGCGATACACTGCATTTTCTTCGCCTGAAAACAAGTGCCATTTAAAAATCCATCAAAAAAGCTCAGGAATATATAGAGCGTATGAAAAATATTTATATGGGTCAGATAAGCTATAGCCAATAACAGACTCGGCGCATTCGGCTCGACCAGTGGTTCCCAGCCTATTCGATCTTACTACAAACTATAAAAAGGATATATAGGCGAAGCATGCGAGCAAATTTCAATTTTTATCCGTCTTCAAATCAAACAGAAAATATCAGAGAATGGGCTGTACAACAGCACATCAATATTCACGCATATTCAAAAGTCCATAATGATGAAACTCGGACGAATTAAGAATTGGCCTAAGAATATTATTCTGTTTATTTATTTATGAAAACAAAATAGGACTTTTTTATCGAGAGGAAATGTGGCTTTATTTATCAAAAAACATCTGCGAGTTAAAAGCATATCTTAAGCATGGTTATCTACCTGACTGGTTTAAAAAAATTAATTATTGGAAATTGGAATATTGGAAGTGCGCTCTTTGCGACATAAATTCAAGTTTGTACAGTAGTTTGCTATGTCCACAGAAATACTTGCCAGAAATGCCAGTCGTACTTCATCAAGAAGTTTGAATTCGGTAGCCCAGGATTATGAAAAAACACGTAACGTCAACGCTGTCGTTTGTCTATTTACAGTGCACTTTTCCAGAATCATGGATGGCCCTCGCGATTTAAAAACAGAAAAACAGTATTTACCTTGGTACCATATCACGGCCTTGATTGTCATATTCAGCAGTGGATGAATCATAGCATTATACAGTTGGGAATAGTCAGCCTGCGTTCCCAAGTTTTCGTTATCCTCTTTAGGGCTGTAACATATCAAAACTCTGTGTTGGAGCAAAGTCAATATTCAAACTTGACAACCTCAACGACTTATGCCTTCAAAAGCTTAGGTAAGCTTACTACAGTTCATTATTATCAAAGTCGAGGCATCTGCCATTAAGCCCAGTAGGAGACCTCCGGTGAATTAATTGATAAACACAGAAACAAAATGCATTCAACATTTCTGCATGCCTACACCTAGTCATTTATATACTTGTGCAGTGCGCACGCTACATAAACCTTTTTTGACTGAAATCTTGAATGCATTGTCCGTAACATTAAAAGCATTCGTAGCATTGAAGAGACATTATAATCTACAATGCAACATCCACATTCAACACTTCAACAGTAATGTTGGTCAATCGCACAATGTCTGATTAGGTCTTCAACCTTTTTGTCTTCGCGGACCCCTTTTGGACCCCCTCAAGTTTTTGTTCAAAATTAGCTCAATTATCGTGCAACCGTCATCTGTCCCGTGCAAATATCAATTATAGACTAGTGATAAACAGCCACAAAATGACTTTTCTTGAAAATAACATCACACTATATGTAAAAACTGGGTAGACTTCTATTATTTCGAAACAAATTTTGCAGCTGTATTCATTGTCTTGAAAATCCGCGTTGGATGTGAACGAGTGCCGAAAATCCATTTCCTCAAAGATACATTGGTGGCGAATGCAACATTAATGCCTAACGCTTCCAACGACAGCTTTTTGTGTGTGTTTCTAATGAACATATCATGTCCAACCTAGTCCTTTCTATAGAATCTCATCTCGAAGTTATTTAGTGGTTGTATAACAGGAGAAAATGGTTTTCGTGGCGAGGTTTCAATTCCGTCATTGGGACAGATTAAGAAATGAACTCGGGAATTTCTAATCCAAACGACTGTTTACTAATTTGCTATGACTGAGAAGTCCAAATCCAAAATTCCAACAATGCATCTCTAACGGCAATATGTTTGCATCGGCGGGCTATTCGTAATTTGACAATTAAAACGAGTTTGCACAGTCGGATATTTCATCTCAGACGACCATTTTAATGATATGAGTCCTAAAGTTTTAGCAATTATTAAGTAAAACTGCGCCATGCTTTTCCTAATTAAAATAAAATAAAAATTAGGTTATCAAACACTTTACAAATTTAGATGTTTCGCGGGCCCCTTGAAAATGCTTACCCGGTTGAGAACCACTGGTCTTTATCATGATTTGTCAAGTTAGAAAAGTATGCAATGGACCCGAGACAGATAGCCTACTTCACTTCAGATACTGTACTGAAAACCGTTGTAATTGAGTGAAATTTACAGGGTTACATCCTCTTGCGCTTCCTTGTCAACATTCACCACCTCTGGTTGCCTTGCAATCATCAACAGTCACTTTATCAAACGATATTTTAATCAATTTGTTCGGGTTCAAAAATATTTATAAGGAAGTCAAATAATGTCAGTTTGGTGAATGCTACTTTGTGGAAAAAACAGTCAGAGAAATTACACCTTAAGCCGACAACGACACCTTTCATCTATCGTAGTGACAACAGTATGGGTGAAGACTGGTCTTTTTCATTTTACAGCAGGGCATACAGCATTTCGTGGGATGTTGCAGTGAACATAACAACTGCCTCAAAGACAAGCCATTTATGGCAAACAAGTGCCTATTCCATGGCTACGCAGTCGGTACACTGCGGTCCAAATCCTTTGCTGAAAATAGTTGAGTAGCTCTGGCCTACACTGATAATAACATACGCACCTTGGAGGCTCATGACATATCTTTAGCACTGACGGTGGGGACCAGGCTTCAATTGGCGTGCCGCCCCAAGTGGTCGCTACAAGACCGATGGGTATCTTCAACTCATCGTACAAATATTTTCCGTAAAGCCAACAAACAGCAGAGAAATATGTCCAGTCTTTACCTCCGATGGTCTCTGTTAAACTTCACAAATGAGAAAAAGTAATGTTCATTGAAATATATTTCTTCATTTCTTTACATTCTTGGAAGCTTTTCCATTGCTCGTATGTACAGTAATAAGAAATATATCGCAATGAATATTCTATTATGAGTCATTTTCAAGTTCTGTAGGGCGAACCATTCGTTAAAAAAAGTATAGATCTACTTTTCAAAACATACGTTCTTTGTGGTTGAGAATTTCAATATTGCAACGAAAAGACATTGATATACAAAAATTTACTGATTCTAAGCCGTTTTACAATTGGGAGGGACCATCATAAAACTTGAGCAAAGAATTCTCTGTCGACACATTTAAAGACTTTTATGCAAACCCAAAAAGATTACGGTACTGAAAGAATAAAAAAAATTAGTAGGCGTTGGTTCGGCACTGAGATATAATTATGATAAAAAATTTGAATCGTTTCGATAAAAAGGGGCACTGGAGCAATCTCAACACTGATTCCTAACAATAAGCCGTTACTCTATAACAGTGGTTCTTAACCTTTTTTCTTCCAGCGCCCCCTTTCAAAAATTATCGTGCTCCAGCGCCCCCCCACTTCATATTGTAAGGAATGTAATAAAGACAATGAGTAAGAGGTAGGGTCGTAACAGCACTTCGTTAACCCCCCTAAAAACGATTGCCTTGCGCACCCATAGCGTGATAAACCGAACTTCTGAGGGCTTCGCCCCCACGAACCCCATATCG
>ATSW01008495.1:0-11607 GCA_000444245.1 Botryllus schlosseri | reverse complement strand
AATCGTAATCGCAATCGATTACATTCATAAAGTAATCACCCCATGTCTGCACACAACCCGGTATCCAAATTATATTCAGCGATACTTTCGTTGAAAACATATTTGTCACTCCACATCTAGTATCTAATGTGCGCGAAGCGCAACGAAAATTCCGGGTATTACAAGACTTATGAAAGTTGAATGTTGGTACTACATGAAAACAACCCCGATACTACATGAAAACAGCCCCGAAATTCCTTAGGCTATCTCTCTTATTGGGGAATTAAACTACTTCTACTTTACTTCTTCTACTCTACTTTACTTTTTTCACTACTTTACGAAGTAGAAGTAGTGAAAAGATATCTACTTGAGTAATTACCAGAAGTAGAGGAAAACTACTTGCGTACTTCAAAAAGGTAGCAGTACTTCGTTACTGACCACTGCGTGACAATGGACATCGACATTTGAAAATCCGAAGTTTCTGCCATTAATAACTGGTATAATATCGCACTCTTCATCGTTTAAGAATGTTCACTGTTCAGTCATGTCATGGTTCTTGTGCAAATTAAAAGTAATCGTTCTTTCACAAAGAAATAGATTATATATGTGAAATAATCGATTACGATTATTTGAAAATGTTGTAATCGATTACGATTACCCATGTTGGCTGTGCAGACATGCCCGGATAAACTTGGCATCAACAATGAACAATGCATTATTTCGATGTCAGAGAGGCTTGGGTCGCGAGATGCCAATAACATTTGGGTTTAGGTCTAAAACGTTTAGGAACAGGAACCATGCTTTATGCTAATTACGTGTACTTCTACTGTTGCATCATACCAATATTACAGGTGTTGATGTGGATATTTCATTTACTCATAAATGGCACGTGAGCTTGTTTGCGATTATTGCAATGTTTCTGAAGTAATTCGACAACTCAGTGATATGTGTTGTGGTGCATTGACGTATTGTGGAGGAACAACCCAGAACAACTGAATTCGTTTGGAAAGAAGTATCATCGTGAATGCTGCTCAAAACATATGTGCAATGACAAAGCTGCTGCTTATAACATGTAAATATTGCCTCAGAATCAAAGTGGTGCTCAGCACCGCATCTCAAATAGTACGACGATGTGAACAAGTAGACATTGTTACAGACTACATATGCGTAAATGACGTAACAGTGACAAGTTACTATATGACAAAACAAGCACAAATTAAATTCTTATGGCTATGATACATTTCGTAGGACAAGAGCGCTGCTGAACCCTTCACACAGCTTGACCATGAATGTTGTTTTATTGAAGATGTTTCTCCGCTAGCAGGACAAATGCCAGAATAAATTGCAATAAAAAGACAAGAGACATCCAACAAACAACAGTCTAATTTATACAGCTGAATTCTTTCCTTTAGTTGCAAGAATCACTGCACTAGGGACCAGCCCAAGCGTGCGTAATGACATTTGCATTTCGTCCCCGGAGAACACCTTCCTGGGGAATGTAGTCGATAAATCAATGTACGGACCGAGTTGACCATTGCTATTTAGTTCTGTATAAACCCGTATTGAGCTCAAAGGTTCGTCAACACCAAAACTTTGAATTAATTTTGTATTGTCCGGGAGACGAATTTGTATTTTCGCTTCCGTATATTCCTTTTTACTGCCAGCTTGCCCAGTGTTACTGCTACTAGCGGCGGGTTTTGATGATACTGGATCACTGCTGGCTGATTGCACATTAGTAGCACCTGATGCTTTCAATGCCTTTGCTTTCATATTAGCTCTGTCCCTTGCGATTTCTTCCAAAATCCGTTGCTTCGCTAATTTGTCTTCGCGTTTCTCCTTTTTCTTCTGTTCCGCCATTTTTTGGGCTTCTCGCCATTCCATTTCGGCTTTGATTTTCACAATGTCTTGACCTTCTTTTCTTCTGGACTTTTCACGTTCTATTTCTTTCTTGCGTTCCTGCTCTTGAATTTCCAGACGACGCTGCTTTATCCTTTCCTCGGCTCGTCTCAAGCGTTCCGCTTTCTCTTCCTCTGTGAGAGGTTTGGAAGACTGTTGCACATCTTCTGTGGATTCTGAGGCGTGAGTGTCACTTTCCGGCTTCATCGGTTGGTCTTCGTTCATTTTTTCACCTTCCATTTGTCGATTTGCTCGAAGGGTCGAAGCTAGCTTCGCTATGTATTTGCTAACTGACAAGTGTATAAAGAGTTACAATACAGCACGAATTCAGGGCGTTGGCTGTAATTTGTCTAAATAATCTACAGTAGACAAATTTACTGCAATTTCAGCAGAGCATAGTTGATAAAAGATAATTAGACAGAGCTAAATGTACCGTACTCCAATTCCATATGCTCACTTCACTTGTTCAATGACTGACATTGGGTCTATACAAACGTCTTGATATCACTGTAGGATTTCCAGTAAATTCGGCCATAGGTCACTTCGGCCCTCAGTAAATTTGGCCAGGGCCAGGGTAACAATAACATTACCTAACCTCAACCCTAATCCTAACCTTAACCCCTAACCTACCCCTAATCTCTTGATAATGATGTAATTCTGTAATTAATTCACATTAATAGTTAGTTGGTAATACATGTTTTTGTTTACACAAAATTCTCCGATGGCCGAATTTACCGTTATAGTTGGTGCTCCCGCTTTTCAAATGGGCAAGAAAGTAAATTCGGACCCGTGAATATCCGCACTATCTCACGCGATTATGCAATCTACGCATACCCTGACCTCCAAATCACTCGATAATTATGTAATTAATTCATGTTAACGGTTGCTAATACATTTTAATACAATATTCTCGGAGGGCCAAATTTACTGAAAACCCACTGTAGAGTTGGGGTTTCATCTGTTTTTGAAATCGTGGTTCAATACCATCATTGGAACGATTGGGACTAATAGGTACACTGGTCCAGTAGGCCTATATCGATAGACTAAGCTTCATAGCCACCGATGTAGACTGTAGGCTTCAGGCACTGAGGGAAGTTGGCCTGCAAATACACCAAATGTTGCCAGCGGGTTAGTCACCACAGAGTCCATGCTAGCTAGATACACTCCGGGCACAAGTGTATTCATAAACGATAGTCTTACCATTGATTGTTGTCGACACGGCCAAGATGAAAAAAATTACGACGCACATGAGTAGGCCTACTTACAATCTGGAGTTTAATTAAATCCTGTTGGCAATCAGCCCGATACCTCCTGACCGTTCCTGAGCGTCGATTCACCCCGGACATCATTTCGAAAACACGGAACGCCACTAACGAAGAAACAAGTGACGTTTCACGCTGATGATTGATCTGAAAACCGAGCATCGGTGTGGGCTGCGCGAACGAAGAGACAAATATAGACCTCGGAATGAGCGGAGCAGATGCGAACTACCTGTGATATATCATTGGAACGACCATAGTCATTTACAGTTGCTGTGAACAATGAGGGTATTATATTTCATCAGTATAGAAAACTACAACTTGAATCCCTAAATCCAGTTTATCAAATTCAAACACAAATCCATATGCATGCGCACTGGTGCTGCCACCCCGAGGCAACTTTAGAAAAATCGAAACCCCGCAAGGGAGTAATTTGAACAACACATCACGCAGTCGTTTCACTCGTTTGGCAGTTATAATCGTCCCGGCAATGGCTCTCAGTCCGGATTCGTCAATAAACGAATTATTGACCACAGCATGTAATTTCAATTCAATTCGATTCGTTGCGATTGACGTGTATCCGTAATATACCTGCCATGGTTGAACGGGTATTACAAATCTCGCCTTGTAGCCCCAGGCAGATGCCGGCTTTTAAATGACGACTGACGACAATTTTCCTACCGCGAACGCGTAATTAAAACGTCAGCTTTCTATATTAATCAGGTTGAACCACAACAATAGCTACTTGAGTCAGGTTCGGGAATTCAAATGAAATTTAATTTCGGTCAACTAAGCTACAGAAAGATGAAGACGGATGAAAAAGATGAAGACAAGCCAGAAGAGACTCTGCTAACGAAGTATATACGTGTTGTCGGGGTAGTTGCATTGTACTGGACTTTCAGTATCAGCCTTGTCTTCGTGAATAAGTACCTATTGAAGAGCGACACACTAAATTTGGATGCTCCGTTATTTGTTACATTTTACCAATGCGTTGTCACTGTGCTTCTGTGCAAAGTATGCGATTTCGCATCAAGACAAGGTATGCTGAAGTTCCCATCGACCACTTTTGACTTCAAAGTATCTCGTGAAGTCTTACCACTGAGCATCATATTCGTGTCCATGATATCGTTCAATAATTTATGTCTGAAAAGTGTGGGGGTCGCTTTTTACACCGTAGCCCGCTCGTTGGTGACTATATTCAGTATCATTCTGACATATTTCATTCTTGGCAAAAAGACTTCAGTTCCGGCATTGCTGACTTGTTCAGTCATTATCTGTGGATTTTTGCTTGGCGTTAATCAAGAGGGCGAAGTCGGCAGTTTATCTGTCATTGGTACGATTTATGGAGTCATCGCAAGCGCTTTAGTGGCCTTAAATGCGATTTATATCAAGAAGATCTTGCCTCTCGTGGACGGTGATATTTGGAAATTGACCTTCTATAATAACGTGAACGCGTGTGGAATATTCCTACCCTTGATTTTCATCTCTGGTGATGTGAAGGAGGTTGTGTATTTTGACGGTATTTTTTCACTGTCTTTTTGGATGATGATGACACTCTCCGGATTCATGGGCTTTATAATGGGATACGTCGTTGGATTGGAAGTCAAAGTGACAACGCCCGTCACTCATAATATCAGCGGCGTGGCGAAGGCTTGTTTGCAAACTGTGATTGCAGTTATGTATTTCGGACAAGTAAAGACTGCCCTTTGGTGGCTTTCGAATGGTCTTGTACTTATCGGTACTGGTGCTTACTCGGGTGTGAAAAGCTGGGAGATGAAGGTCGCTTACGACCGGTCAGAGAGAGAAAATTTGGAGAAGGATTTTGAATCGAAAAAGGACTCGATAGCAGCCTGAGCTTAACTACACGATGATGCAACATGTATGCAGTTACGTATGTTTATGATCATACTCAATACTTCATATGACTATCTAGTAGAATATTTGACATTTCATCACAAAATAGCGCTTTCGATCTTGCTGCTTGTTCTACACAGAAATGGCTTGTGAGAAAAGTCAACATTGCAGTCCGTGTGGATATTTTTGATGATAGTTTTGTCTTCTGTATGTTGTCTCCGTTTGACTTCACTTCTTCTACGCCTTTAGCACTAAGCTGATCTCGTTAACGTATTTTAATAGTGGGTTCACTGCTGACTCTTCATCCCTGTCAAAATACCTCCTAGGACATAGAGATCCAATTACGTGTTGAATTTAGTCTGGTCAAACGGTCCCTGACACCATTACCATTACGGCTCATACTTTGATTTCACTTGGGAATTAGGACTCTTTGTTTATTACTATATTTTCTGTAGTCTGTTGAGATTTATATCGCTTAATTAGTGACGTGTATAATATATGCATTGTTTTATTAGTTTAGTGTATTTTTCACAGCTAACGCTCTAGTAGTCTTGAATCGTCTGGAATAAAGGTGCCGTTAAATAAACTTTGTATTGGCTAATATAGTGTGTATTGTATTTTGTAAACCTTGGAATGAATGAGCTATTTTGATTTCTTTCAATTTGAAAATTAAAACTTGAATGATCAGCAATCTGGAGATCCATGGTTTCTTAGTGCAAGAGTGGTACTGTGGTAGCTTTGCATTTCCTGTCAGCTTGGGATTTACTTCGTCAATAGTTGGTTAATTGATTCGCTACATAATCAATAATCATCATCGTAGGCACAACATGAATACATGAAAGCCGATTGTGTCAAATCAGTTTTTTGAATGTCGACAACTATTTTTGACTTTACCATGAAATGTTTCAATATGCTACTTGGGGAGCACCGATTTCGGCCCTTTCAGGAAATATGTGACTAACGACACATTTCCTGGTAGAGCTGGTATATAACTACATATATATATTGATGCTACTCAAGGAAATATATCCAGGCAGTCGAGATGGTTGCTGAAATTGATGCTACTCAAGCAGAAAAATGAAATACTTCCGGGTAGATTCGGGATAATTGCCGAAATTTGTGCTACTCCAACACTAATACTTTGCCATTTAGCAACATTTTTGACATTGACAATATAGATACACACCTGTATCGTGTACCGTTTTTGAAAGAACAGTGAGAAAGGAGAATCCACTTTTATCAGTGAATGTAAGCTCTGAAAGAGGACATGTGACCAACCAGTGCTAAGCAACACATAAGAAAAAATAAACAATACTGCCTTTGTATGAATGTGTGGCACACACAGTTTCAACTTGTCCGACATCACATGGTATAATGTTAAGTATATTTATTTGACAACCATCAATGATAGTATCGATTTTTCAATATTGGCTTTTGTCTGTTGGATTGATAAGTATGCCTCAACTGTCTGCGTTTCGACTTCTTATTCAACTCCAAATACTCATGAAATCTCTCCCACCATCTCGCGCGTTCATCCACCTTTTTCCCTTTATTGATGTTAGGCAGGTCGACTGGGTGGTAATGAAATTTGACATCTTCATCGTAACCAGCGTAGGGGTCACTTACAGTCCATCTGTGCTTCTTAAATTTCTCAGTGACTAATTTATCCAAGTTTTTAGCGAGGGACTGTTCGCAAATAGTGTGACGCTGTGTCTGATAGACGTACTTCACGCCTTTCTTCGCAATTTTGAAAAAATTCGGGTCTTCATAATCCTTGTGTCTTTTGATCCATACTCCATTGCCCAGTCTTTTGAAGCGTTCAGTTACATGTTTGGAGTCGATCATATTCCCATTTTTATCTCTGCACCGCACAACATGCGACCCACGCTGTGGTATCAATTGTAACGTTCTTGTAGTATGAGGATTACCGTGGATTGCAGTACTTGCTGTGTGATATTTTTGTGGAAGTGTGCTCACAGAAAATAATCGGAGAAGAGGAACATTTTTTGTAAGAAGCGGGCAGACGCTCTTGGTATGGGCTAACAGTCCCGACGAATGGAGCATATCTCAATGTTCCTGTAGGCCAGCTATAAGATTACCAAGTGATGTCACGTAATAATTTATCACACAGGACCTATGAGAAAAATAAAAGCACAAAAGTATAATCAAGTTATCATGCATTATATCGTAATCTTGTGGTGTTTTCTGAAAATAGTAACATATCTCTAAGAAAATCAGTGTATAGACTTGGCGACGTCAACACAATAAATACCGTGAAGAACAGATTTATACACATATCGGATATCAACGTTACCTGTAATCCAGTAACCAGCAAGATTTTAATCATTCTGCGCCTGCTACGAAGTCATGACATTACACTTTACAGTACATAACACGTTGCAGAATGAAACGTTCTGCAATCCATATTCTCAATCAAATTAAAATTACAGAGAAATTGTCACAGCTATATAAAATTACTGATGATTATAATAACTGTTAGTCTCTTACAAATGCTCTTATATGCTGATCGAACTGAGTATGAGTAGCGTAGTAGTACTACTTCGATTGTAAGCACTGGTATTGAAATTTCGACAGAATAGATTAGGCATAATGTGGTGGTGCTAGGATCGAGATCGAAATGGGAATTTTGAGCTGTCGACTATAGGTATAGTAGGATAGTCCGTCTAAATTCTGACATTGTAAATAGCAAAGATGTGTAGTTGACTGTATAAATTTCTTGATCTTCCGCCGGTTATGGTCAATCAAGCGTGACCCCGCCTTGCATGCTTCTCTACTTTTCGCGAAATCGAATTCTGAATCCAGACTTGCGAATTTTGTCGTAGTTTGTATTTTACTGCGTACTTGTCCAGGTATCAGCATGTTTCTATACGCCCTTACGCTGCAGAGGGCCACCACAATTACGCATGCAGTTCATGGCAATTTTTCAGGAACCAAGCAACAGGAAATTGCTCTGTCCAGGGGTATGTAATCCAGTAATTTGAAGATTAAATTTAAATTGTTACTATTACAGTAAATACACGTAATCGAAATATCACCTGGATGCAGACGCCAATTTAGGACTAGTGTATTAGTTTATAGGTAACAATATATTGCTGTTATATTATATTGCTCATTGAAATCTTAGGTTATTCAAGGCCATGTGCAATATATTTTAGGTTACCGGTATATACATTAGCCCAACTCTACTGCCACTCAATATACTCATCACTATATATATTTGGTAAACATAACAGACTTGGACTAGAAGATTCTAGTTGTCTAATTTGTAAAATGTTACCGTACTATTATGCTCTAATTTGAATTCTAATCGAATTTCTGATTTTTCTATGCCGCACTGGAGTCAGGAAAACCGTATAAGTGCGAAACGAGACAATTGCTATTCTCATGCTTATAACTTATAAGAATGACGTATGATTTGATAGTAATTGAACTTCATTCGATGACCAACTTTCCATGAATTCAGTAATTCTAATCGAATTCGAAAAAACTGTACCGTAACCGTAGCTATAATTTAAATTTTAATCTAATTTGGAAATAACTGTTTAATATCTATAATTCTAATTCTATATGCTAATTTGGGAAAAAAATTTGTAGCTGTAATTATAATCTAATTTGAGAACCTAATAATTTTCTAGCTGTCTAAGCCTGAAACGTGAAAGCAACACCGGGAAGTTAATTAATACGTGTTAAAATCAATTGTTATTATTGATGACGTGATGTTGTGATCACGAGTAATTGTGTGATACTGATCTATACTTTCCGTCACTGCACACAAATGAGTCTTATGTTTATGCCTGTGTCCAAAATGGTTGGACGTTTTCACTGTTTTTCAAGTGTTGATGAGTTGCAAACAATTGTTCAACTTCACCCTTTCACGTTTATAGTATATCCGTAAATTTTCAGGCAAAATTCTGGAGCTCGTGAAACCAGATCCAAACACAGGCAAAGTTCACACACTTCTGACGGTTGAAATCTTCGGTGTGATTCGTACGTTGATGTCATTTCGCCTGACTGGTGGCAGTAAGGATTATGTCGTCTGCGGAACAGATTCGGGCAGAATTTGCATTTTGGAATACATTCCCAATAAGAATAAATTCGACAGGGTGAGTTTCTGACGAATTAAATGTAAATTTTCCATTATATGATGAAATTGAGGTGATTGATTGGACTGGAGTTGATACTTAACTATAGTAGGCCTACATTTGCACTAGTTTAACTATGTAAATGGCAACTCTTTCGTAACAAAACAGCTCATCATTTCTTTACTTTATGTAGTGCAGTGTTATTTTTAATGTATTTGTTATTTATTTCCAGGTTCACATGGAAACATTCGGAAAGAGCGGCTGTAGAAGAATTGTCCCGGGACAGTACTTGGCGATCGACCCCAAGGGTAGAGCCGTCATGATCGGTGAGGGGTGTTATTGCTTGTATCCTGCTTTATAAGTTTCTGTACCAGTCAAGTATGACCTAATTCCGGTGTTGCTTGTTCCGAAAGTGATGTAGCCTAAATGATACATCTATTGGGATTTGTTGTAGGGCCTACTTATAAATAGCTGGCTATATACAATATCGAAATGTGAGTAATTTCAAACTGTGAAATTTATTGTACTGAATTTTCATCCATTAGTCTATATTATATTCACTGCATAGTAATCTCTTGGCCTTTGCTGTAGTTCATAAAGAAGTACGTTGAAAATTTTCCGTTTTTCACAACTTGAAACATCCAGATGCCAAGCCAGTTACTACTCAAATCACAATATGTCATTATACAGAGACGGGTTTGATTTCACTGATGTAAACTTTTACCGCATGTTGTACAGTCATCTCTGTATGCGAATTCCATTGCACTTGTAATGCCCAGTTGACCGGCCCCTACCCAACGCTGAACCAAAGTAGACAAATGTTGACACTGGCATTATTCAGAAATATATATCATGAATAATTCGTCCCATCCTCAGGATTGGCATTTCAACTTGTGTGGCAAAGGCTTAAGCTTGTCCGTTATGTTCAGGACACGAGTCCGTTTTCTCTTCAGCGGCAGCTTAGCCTGTCGCAACTCTCCTTCACAAGTCTATTTTGCCTCAAAGGTTCCACTGAGAAGCAGAAGCTGGTGTATATTCTCAACAGAGATTCGGAGGCACGTCTCACCATATCGTCGCCCCTGGAAGCGCACAAATCCAACACATTGGTTTATTACATGGCTGGCGTTGACGTCGGCTTCGAGAATCCGATGTTCGCTTGCTTGGAGATGGATTACGAGGAAGCGGATAACGACCCAACTGGAGAGGCGATACAAACGGCTCAGCAGGTATGCGCGGAATTTTATACTTTCCGGCAGGAATTTGCGTTTTGCTAACAATGTCGTCGGATTTCTTTTTGCTATTGTGACCGGCCCTGTAAAATGTTCCGATTAATATAAATATGCCAGGGAATTGAAATGGTATTTGAGGTCGTGTACAGTGATTCTCTTTCGCCAGTGTCAACTTTCCTCCTGGTATGCCGAATATGCTACAATTTTTAATCTAATTGAAAAACGCAACAGGTTGAACGCTCGTCCATTAATTAGGAGAAATGAAACATCAAATTTTCAATTTATTTAGAAATTGTAGATGTTATTTTTTGCCCATCTCGTAATATGGAGTTCATGGTATGCTTTGGATTTGACGTGTCAGTATGCTGCAAGTATTGTGGTTAAAACCGGTTATATTTTTACAGTGCAATTTCGAGGTATTTACCAGTGTAATAGAGGCAAGGAAGCAGCAATGTTGCAGTTCGTTGAAAAGACAAAACAATCCACATCATGTTGATGGATTTCAACAGGACCCCACAATTGCGTTTAGGAGGGATTTTGATTTTTGAATGCTTACTGCTGCGCAAAATTTGTTTTGAAATTTCACTAGTCTCCTAGGGAAAAAGTTGAGAACTCTTTGAGAACTCTGCGGTTGTAGTGTGACAATCTGTGACATCCTCTGTTCTTGTCACCATCACAATGAATGGCATGTACAAAATTGTGATGTGGTTTGATTTGGTATTGCCTGTATGAGAAACTGGCTTTTTTATGTATTGGTCATATGTTAGCAATGCTTTTACATAAAAATAATTGAAGAGCTTCTTGGAGGTACAGAACTTCAATATACAATTAAATAGTATATTCATATTGAAATGAACCCGAATATTTTCGGCTGACACTCGTCAGGGGTAATCGTCAGCAACTAGTAGAGAATTGGAAAGAACATTGTATATCAACAATCGTATCACAAAATATGACGTCACCAGCATGAAATTTCGAATAAGAGAGCGTTCAATGTACTATTTTTAGGTGATACACGAACTCCTTTTGTTGACAGAGTTTTGGTTGGTGTATTTTGATAAAAGTTGATTCCAAGGCACACAAATGGAATTGTGAACGACCTCGACCTACGATTCGAAATCGGTCGTCTCGATAATTATTCGCACAAATCGGATTATCCAACAAATGTTTGCCGATGGCAGAATTAATGGCCTTTGATCGATCAGCATCAATCTTAAGTGGATGAGTTAAGGGTGAGCTTTTCACATCGCGTGACGCACGTGTTCTGATAACTCTGGGGACATGTTG
>ATSW01008494.1:0-12966 GCA_000444245.1 Botryllus schlosseri | reverse complement strand
ATATATATATATATATATCGACTTTTCAATTAGATAAATAAAAATGAAAAGGGCAAAAGAAAACAGGAAACAAAATACATCAAGATAATCAGTTTTAGGCTCGTATTAAGCGTCTCCAACGTAGGCGGTCGTGCGCGTCTTCAAGCGACAGCCCGCGTTGCGCTAGGTCAGTCTCCATTGTCGAGCGCCATGTTTTCCGATTCCAGCCACCTCTGCGCCATGGCTCCGTCGGAATGTAATTGATGATGGCGGCGGCCGGTTGCTCGTCTTGATGCCGCACTAGATGGCCGATTAGGCGGAAGCGTCGTTCAGCAGCCAGTAGACGGCATGGGACCGTTCCTGTGAGCTCTCGCAATGCATTCGTGGATATATGCTCCGGATGGTGAATGCCGAGTGCATAGCGGAGGAGTGCGTCATAGTTAGCGTTGAGCGTCTTAGCCAGCTTCTCTGTCAGCGTGAGTGCCTCTATTCCGTAGAGAAGAACCTGCTCGACAGTGGCACGGAAGATACGGGTCTTGAGCTGGGTTGAGGCACTTGAATGGAAGAGGCTATGTAGCCGTCTTGCCGCGCCCCAGGACTTTGCTCGCCTCGCCTTGAGCGCTTTTCCAGAGTCGGCGAGGTCAATACCGAGGTACACAAAACTCGTTACATACTTGAGATCGATTTCTCCCAGTTGAATCGGTGTCGCGTTCTTCGGTAGAGCTGGTATGGCCAGAACCTCAGTCTTCTTGGCGTTGATCTGGAGTCCAACGAGAGCGGCGGCGGCCTCTAGCTGGTTAATGAGGCGCTGTGCCGATGCGGTGTTCGGGGCAAGCAAGGCTAGGTCGTCTGCGTAGGCAAGAATACCTACTTGTATTGCCTCGCGAGTCGTACGCGTGCGCGTTCCTTGTCGTGGCCGCCATTCAAAGAAGTTCGTATTATCCGGGAAGGCCGTTCGCAGGACGAAGTCAAGGATGACCACGAACAGGAATGGTGCCAGGGTGTCACCTTGAAGCACACCAGCCGAAGTGTTGAAATCTCCGCTTGGGCCGTCATCTGTTCGGACTCGAAGTCTTGGTAAATCCACCTGTTATACCTGTTTGGTGAAGTCGAATGGTTCGCATATATCATACACCGTAATTTTCCATGTCTAATGCGCAAAATTTTCATGATTTCTTGCCCTAAAAGAGGGGGGAGCGTATTATACATGGGTACAACAAGCCTTGGAAAAAATCTCCCTCGATAAAAAACTTGAAATCACACCTATCTTCATGTTTGTTTCCAATCGCACATCACTTTCAGCCATCACTCGTAGTAATTCGTATTATAGAGTGTAACGTGCTGCCAATTAGTGGGAAGCGTGTTGCCAATTAACGAGAGTCGTGTGCACAAGCATGCGATCTCCTGAGTTTGCCGTTTGTACGCGTGCAAAATTAGGTCACTAATAGACACTCGCTCGCAGCAATTCTCGCCAATTCATCGCGTCAACAACAGGCCCGAACAATCGCATATGCAATTTATACATATACAAGAGACCATGTGCGCAAGATATAATCGTTGCATAATCAGTTGCATCTCCAACAGACCTGTTGCGCATGACATAACCATTAGCCTAGGCGCAATCACATCTGTCATAGGCATCTTGCGCAAGATGTCGGTTCGTTGGCCTAAAAACTAACTCGCTGCCGGCCTCGCAGGCTTTAGCTGCTATCTACTATCGTTTAGAGACAATACCGTTAGTTGTATAATGATTAGCAATCGCATCTGTAAAAGACCTCGTGCTCAAGATGTCGTATCGCTAGCCTGAACTATCGCGCCGCCTGCCTCGCAGGCTTTGGCTGCTATCTACTATCGTTTAAAGACAATCCCGCTAATTGTATAATGGTTAGCGATCGTTGTGTAATGATTGTTCAAGACTGACATCGCAAAACAGAATGACATCGTATAAAAAATCGGAACTATTCATGTACTAAAATGCAGGGTGCGTACTATACATGGTACGGGCTTTTTCCCAGAATTTACATGCTATTTTAGGGATGCGTATTATACATGGGGGCGTACTATAATTGGAAAATTACGGTACTAATTTTCCTCACTTTTAGCAGTTCTGGCTGCATTTTCAAGTAGCAGTCCAGTACCAATAGACGAATCCCAATAGGGTGGTTACTTTACTATTCTTCGAAATTACAATGAAATGTCGGTCTTGGCCGTCTAAATACACAGATTGACTGGAGTCGAGTCATTTTCCTATTTAAAGAAAATTTTCCTATTTGGAGAAAATGACTCGACTGTGTATCTAGACGGCCAAGACAGACATTTCATTGAAATTTCGAAGAATAGTAAAGTAACCACCCTATTGTGATCAGCATCCTGAGAGTTTGTGTTTAGGATAGGGTTACCATATTTCTGTGACTCAAATTCCGGGCACTCTTTAGCGCCCACTAGCAGATTTCAAAGTGAGGTATGAGGACATTGTCTGTCAATATGACGTCACGCTAGCAAAGCTTTGCTTATCGACCAGAGGTGGCCAGTGGCCACGATCCGGTTCACATGATCAGAGTTAGCAATAGAGCTGGTGGAAGATGATGACTTCGAAATTGCAAGGAGCGTAATTGTACATCGTTGAGTCATCTTCATGTCATACCGATTAGATTATGTGTCAGCCTAATGCCTGTGCGCACCTCGGAGCTTTATAAACACCCCACATCCAGTGGTTTCCAACCTTTTAGGGTCCCATCTCCAATCTGAAAATGTTCCAGGCCGCAGGTCAAAATTTCACGAGCTGATTACTAAAAGAAGTCAACACCTTTGTCCAGACTTACTCGCGGCCTATTTTGGAAGCTGATTACGCTCAACATCTTTGTGAACTCCAGAATAAAGACAAACGTCCCCCACGTTTACAACCACTATCTTTGAATAAAGCAATCAAACGGCCTTAACCGTCTCTAGGAATATACCGTTCTCCTATAATTACGATTACATAGGCTTATTTCAGGAAATGAAGGTTATTTTCATTTATTTTTTACTGCGGTTTTTGCGAGGGTGGTAGTCCCCATATTAAAATCTATAAATGTAATAATAAATCGCGCGCAGTGCGCAGAAAAATTTCATGTAGCATAAATCTTCCTCAAAATAATGTTATAATATTGATTTACGAAACAATTTTGAGCCTATAAGTCAAGGATTCAAAATTCCGGACATTTTGGGCGCAGTTTGAGCAATGAATTCCGGACATATCCGGCCACCCTAGTCTAGGACATGATTGCTTATGACGATTTTAAGATGAGGCTACCTCGTTCATGAATGTAGGGCATTTTGAAAAGTTCCAGTTGGCGATAATATGGGTTTATAGGCTACCCGGCATGGTGACAATTTTAACATTTTGCTACCTCGATTTTATGTATTACAAACAACGCTCAACTATCCACGTTCTTGATCGGTACGTAGCTTTCTGGCACTGCCGTTGAAACGTAGACGTGTAGTGCAACGTAGTGTGAAAATGTAGGCGTGTAGTGCAACATTTATGTTACCACCGAATACTTCGAGAATTGAGAGGTCGGTCAATATTTGGATTTTTGGAATCAGTGCTATAGTTATAGTCGATTAATATCAGGTAATATAAATTCTGAACTTTGCGATGAATTGCGCTATCACAGGATGATTAGTAGCCTATGAGTTTTCACAGAGAAAATATGGCGCCCACGACGAATCCAATGTAGTGAGTTCGAATTAGTACTGTCATGACATCACGAATTTTCAATTGTAACATAACAATGGATTGCCATTTATGGATCTTTGGGAGTTGAAATGGAAAATATAGGGCCAACATAGCTCTTCTGACGAAAAAGGGTACTGACCAGTGACCACTGTCATAGGGGAATTTTTGCCCCAATTTTGGCCATAGGGGTCAACGACATGAAAAGGTTCGGCACCAAACTGTTGATTTAAAACCAACTCGTAAGGGACGAATGTTGTTTTTACTCTATGACTGTGTTCAGAATAAGGCGATAAGCTGATTACTCTCGCCGAGAGAACAATGTGAAGATGCCCTTTTCAAGCTTCCATAGACGAGATCATACGAGAGAAAAGCATTGTCGCATACTCGCATTATTAGATGAAGTTTGATGTCAGGAAATATTAGTGCAATAGTGGTAGATTTTGGATTTTGCAAGAGGTTAGAATCAATCCTGGAAAGAGGTAAGACAACTCTGCAATTCTACCCGTGTCTATGTCACTACTATGCAATATGGAAATTCTATGTTTGTGATAACGATACAACATATAATTATCCTATGTTTTTACTTGATCCTGAGTAACTATAGGCTACATTAAGATTAAGTCTACTTCAATCACCTTGCAGAATAAAATGACTTGAATCTTGCCTCGTATTTCAAAAAATTGACTGGGCTTTATTTGAGTCACCTCCAAAAATCTTGACACTTGTTGACATGGGCAAGGACTCAATATGCCTTGTGACATCAAGGCAGTGACTTGCCCCCAACTCTGACTTGTATTGTTTCGTTAATGTAATGGTTGATCACAATGACTTTCTCTTGAATAAAATTTGCTTTTCAATTGAATTGGGGTCAAATTCATTTTAAATATAACAATATCTCTTCTTTCGAGGCAATTATAAAGATATGGACTTGTAAATAGGCATTAGTTGTCGCTCAAACATACTGAGGAGCTATTTATTTGCAGAGATAAATGATAGATGTTCAACGGTGAATGTCTTCTCCAATTGATTGTTATCATTTAACCCTTTAGCCATTGGTAGATCCTCTAGGATCCATGCAGTTTTTCACCAACACGCTTCAATCAATTAACGACATCATGCGTTGCAGTGGTCATCAACGGTTACAATTATCGTCTATAAATAGCTATTGTCAATGCGCATACAAAGAGCTATATATAAATCATTGCCTTATCGCATAATCCGCTCAAAATGCAGGTTGAATATAGAAAAAACTTATCCCGCAACATACAATGTGTAGCTCAGTTCGCCTGAATGAACGCTAATCTTATAATCCCTTATATCTTCCGTTCTACACGCCGTAAGCAGACACAGTTGTTGTTTTAGAGTAGTTTTTGATCGCAAGAATTCATTGAAACCATAATATCGGGAATTAGTTGGATAGAACACGCTTCAAATTGGTGTGAAATAAACCAATATTCTGTTACGTGAAAAAATGCCGCGCACGTGTCAGCATTGCCGCATAAAACCATATACATTCACACATGATTGCCTTTAATACAGTTGAATGTCACACACATAGTTAGATGCAGTCCATAACACTTCAACAAGATCAGTATCACGAATGTTGGTCTTATATAAGTTACCCGACGCCAGTGCTAAACACTACAGGCCTGGGTGGTGTGTAAGTTACGCGAGTACGGTACTCGCGCCTGTAATAACAACATCATACAGACAGTTGAATAATCCGTTTTATATGTTGTACGAAGTTACTGAATAGATGTTGATCATATGCCCATATACTGACGAACCTGTATTGGACATTTGATGTGTAGAACACGTTTCAAATTGATTGGAAATGAAGCAACAAGAGAAATCGCACGCCTATGAAAAGTGTCAAACAAGGCAATATATTTACTTACGATAGCCTTGTGCAGTTGCAAATTGCACATTTTGTTATTCAAATAGTTATGTGCGATCAATAGTATCTATAAGATCAGTAACATGGATTTAGACTTATATAACTGAACCAGGCAAAGCCAAATAAACACGAATTACAAGGCGCGTTGCCTCTATCGCAATGGCGTAATCAGCGGCGGCCGGGAGTAATGCTTATAACGAGGACTTTCCAGTGGCGGTGCGCTCGACTGCGTAAATGTATATAGCTCAGTAATTGATATGTAAGACAACCACGTGGTCATTCACTATTGGAAGGATTATGTATCACGTCTCGTGAAAACGGAAAACGAATTTCTCTTTCACTTTTGAGAAATCGGTTGGACTTGTTTCAATATCATCGTCACGTAGGGTTAAAAACCCATCCTCATCCGTATTGCCTGTTTTAGGTTGGGTCTTATTCATGGTACCGTACTACGACAATGAATATACTATTTTCTTACAACAAGCCATTACTTGCCTTCTTAATGTGGTGGTCATTGAAGATACTGATGTACATGTATTATAAAACAAAGAACTGGGATTACTTCTAAATTTTTGACTTGGCATCCAATAAGGCAATCATGACCATATTTTTGAACTAATGGCCATATTTGTTGACATTTTTACTTTGGTTATGAAAAATCACTTGCGATTTACTTGCATTTAGAAACCACAACTGAAGATATTCCCACCACAACCATTTTGCAAACAGCAACAAATGAATCAGAATCAGGTAGTCAGTATCACTGTTTGTATTGTTCATCCGTTTTGATGATAATTAACAAAATGCAGCTGAAAATGTTGATTCCAATATTTCCGTATGTTTTCGTGATCTGTAAGGTTGCTGATTAATTGCATTATTTCTTTATGAGAGAACATTCATCAATATCTCATCATGATGAATTCAAGTTCTGCTGAGAAAAATGTCACATGTTTCAAAGAGCTCCTTATTTGACGGTGTGAATATTCAGGTTTGACAAAATTTGTGGTGTCGCAGAAATAGATAAATATATGTTATGGAACTATACAACTGGTTCAACGTCAAACACATTTACTGCGTTTCCATGCACCGCCCACGGGCCCATTTTCGAGAGACTTGGCGGACAACCGAGCAAATTTTGTTGCGCGGAACACCCACGCCGGCCGACTTGTCGGCCATTGAGTGAATACTTCGGCTTGGCTGCACTACGGACAGATCTTGGATTCATTGAGAAACCAGGAATTTAGCTATTATTGCAATGGAAGTTAGTAGTACCGGTACTGCTGCGAATCACCCCTAGGCTACCAAAATCTTCTTCGCGATCTGCTCACATACGATATCCCATATCTATATCTCCCACATACTAAGATATATCACCTAATTTTCATCTTAAAGCGAAACAATAACTTAATATTGTTAATTTATTCGCTAAGAGCTTTTCGACTGACCCTCATCAGTAGGGAACGTCAGTGATAGGATGGATCAACTCGAAATGTAAGAACTATTTTGTATCTATGACGTAATAATAACAAAAACAAACAACTAGCGGACGGGCAAGATACAGCAACGGTGTAGAGGCGTTCCTTCTGTCGACTGAGAATCGGCTTTCGCAGCTTTATGATCGTAGATTCCAGGACCTTTAAATGAAAAAGAGAACGGCCACGAGCAACTATAGAGAATTGACTGTCATTGTAATGATCAGCACATTCTGGATGGGATAATAGATGCTGTCCAATAGCCGAATTACACACAGTAACTGGATCATAATCCCGCAGTGTGTCAACAGACTGCGATGATGGAGTTGGAGAAACATTACTTATTCAATTTGTCGTGGGATATGCTGGCGAATTCTTTGCTGCAAGCGCTGAGACATGCGACCTACATACCAACTGGTACATCGGCACGTGTATTTATATATAATGTTGCTTTGATTTGTCGCAGCTAGCACATCCTTTTGCGTTGCAGGCATCGGAGATTTCGTCATGAAGATTATCTGCGGTTCTACTTGTGAAAAACAATGCCTCACTGACGATTTAATTTGCTTTTCAAGCCTGTTGGACACTTTCCCAATCTAACATTTAATAGTGGTCACGATGTCCTCATGGGCACATGACATAGATTGCTCCATGTCATGTGGCTGCTTGAGGTGTCGATCGATTTCTTCATTCTCTTATTCCTCTTGTTTTGAGTTCGGCTTTGTTCTTGCTTGCTGGGTCCGTTTGGATCCTTGGTTCGATTGGAGACTTTCCCAATCCAAGGAAGATGCAAATAAACGGGACATTTTCCAGGTCCAAACGGTTCAACTTTTATTTTCATCTTCTTCCCTCTTATTTTATCTTCTGTTAGTTTTGAGGAAGTGGTTCATCATGACCATTTTACATGTTGGAGTTACTCAGCTACGTGTAAAAGGTCAAAGCGGGTTGTTTGATTGAATGACCGCTACAAGTCGTCTCGGCTCATTCCTACCGAGTCATTTTATCGCAATCTTGTGATTATTATGGAATTATTACTGAGTAAGTAAACCAAAACCTCATCGCGAACGCTTCGCCCACTTAGTTCGGCCAAGTCACGGTCAGATTATGCCTGGTCATGGAAACACGGCCGACATGTATAACGCATGCGTCATGGCCAAAGTAATTGAAACCTTTTCAAACAATCCGCATTTGTACTGAATCTTGGTCAATCAACATCAAAAATTTTGAGACCAACCTCACGTTCAGTGGCGAGAAATTTAGTATTGGTACTTGAGTCTGGTGGAATAATTCACATGACGCAATGTATATCTGATTGAACGGTCTCTAATTTAATGTCGTTTTCAAAAGTAATCACTTGCAACGAAATTTTGAACCCATTTAGGCTTTTATTAAATAGTGACATGCTCAGGCGCTTAGACAGGGGATTAGGAGGTCAAAACCCCTCCTTTTCAAATGACCATTATAACACTGATATTAAGTTGCAATTCAATAAGTCAATAAGCGAGAAGCGAGTTGCCAATTAGCGAGATTCGTCTGTGCATAATGCAACTGCGATCTCCCGCTGAGATGATCGCTAAATTGTCATTGATTGACGTGAGCTCGGCAATCGTCGCTGGCCTGACTTATCGCGTCCCCAACAGCTTAGTTCCGCTGGCTTGAAGAATCGCATCTGCGATAGGCCCGGTGCGCAGTATACCATCGGTGACCTGCACAATTGCATCTGCATTGGGGTGGTATGCACGATATAATCGCTGGCCTGCACAATCGCGTCTGCAATATGCCTGCTACAAAAGATATCATCGCTGGCCTACCTCTCGCGTCTCGAGCCTAGCATGGTTTGACTCCTATATCACGATAGCTTGGAAACAATGCCGTTAAGTGTATGCTGATTAGCGATTGTGATTAAAGCGTGACATCGCGAAACGGAATAACATCAAATGTCTGAAAGTAGTAATTGATTTCCACTAATACTACAACACAACCATGAGAAGATGTTTGTCAATGCTTGAGTTGTAGACTTCCATTGACAAAATCCCCAATAAAAATCATTGACTTGCAAAGAGATAAATCGAGGCCAAGACCAGAAATTACACCAACACCTCTCACCGTGAGAGTTTAAACACGATGCAGTCTCAGCTCGTAATAGTCTTTGAAACGTTTCAGTTCCCCGCGTCATGCAATAAAGATAACCGTCTTACACAGCCCTAAAAACGAACTTAATTACAGAGCACAACCCAACATACACTTTAGGTCAGGGGTCAACAACCTTTTTGCAAGCAAGAGCTACTTCTTGCGCAAAATTTTTCACCATCATCAAGGGGGCATGTCTAAAAAGTTTGAGAACCACTGTGTTAATATTTCTGTGTTTTTATTTATAAGTTACACGTTAGTATGATTTGATCAAGAATAACTAAATCAATCAATCTATATATATATTTAAAAGCTCACTGGTAATAATCGGACTAAGATTGGAAAATGCTGTTATTCCATCTATTTTTAGAACAGGCTACGCAAATTCTAAGATTTGAAATATTTTGTCGAATTTTAATTTGCAATGACAACTCCGGGTTCTACAGAGCTGCTGTTCTACTAGATAATCGTATGTCCCTACCCTTTAGTGCGACGTCATTTTTCTTCAGCACTCGCCCCTAGGGGTATTTCCTTGTCAACAGGCAAATATTTTATAAATCCGTCTCCACACCCTCTCAGATTTTTCTCTATCTTTATATATAACTATAGCATCTAATTCCGAGTACAACGAAATTTATTTCGGACAATTTCGTTCAACGGATCTTTAGTTATTGCAGTTTGAAAATTTATGATTTTGTGGTTACTCAACCATGAAATTTGGCAATTCAAAACCTGTGTATGATTGTAACTGATATAACTTGGAGGTTACATAGGATTTAAATGTTGTTCAGTAATGATTGTTGCTACATGTTCTTCACTTACCATGAATTTCCCCGCTCCACAGTATTGAATGAAGGTTCAAAACGCGATTTCAAAATTGGCATATGTTGAAATCAGTGATACATAATATTATTCATCTTATCTGGTGCAATTCTATTTGAACCAAAATTCGCAAGCAAGGTTTCATATGAAAGCTGTTTCCAACTAGAATTCATAAAACTTGGTTTTATTATAGATATTTGACAGCAACATGGTTAAAAATACAATATGGTGCATAATGCAAAATAGGTCATTTTTTCAATTAATTGTAATTATTTAATTCAGTGAGTAACTGATTTTACCAATATTCTACTTCTTATACGATAATGTGTTTCAGTAGTTAATCATTGCCATGCTCAGAAAGTGCAAGTGCATTATGCTTCTGGGTTTGCCGACTATCAGTAATTCGAGTCAATATAGAAATAATATTTGAATTCGTCTTCACAGCTTCTCAGGTTTCTCTGCAATATCATGTACAACCAAAGTACCCAATTCTGATTGGAATAGAATTCAATAACTATAACTTTTTTGATCGGTTCTCGAGCAATTGCAGTTTGAAGAATGAGGATTTCTTGCTTACTCAAACATGAAGTTTGATAAGTGGGAACCTGTGTATGATTATAACTGCTAAAATCGTTACTTATATGGGCTGCAGGTTGGATCTCGGTACGTTTTGCCTAATATAACATGTGAGCAGCGATGATTCTTCAAGTAGAAGTAATTTAATAGAGAAATGAAAAATAAAAAACATTATGAGCACAGGACAACGATTCCATACAGGCTGGTAAGCAATAATTGGTGGTACATGTTCTTCGCTGACTAGGAATTCCACTCCTCATTATAGAATCAAGGTTCAAATTTTGATTTGAAAATTGACATACCAGTATGTTGAAATCAGTGATGCGTAACTATATTTCAAATCTTTCTGGCACGACTTTATCCAACTCAAAATTCATAAGGAAGGTGTACCGTAATTTTCCAAGTATAGTACGCCCCCATGTATAAGACACACCCTTAAAATAGCATGTAATTTCTGTGAAAAGGCCCGTACCCGTGTATAGTACGCACCCTGCATTCACATTACATGAATAACTGTGTTTTAATATATGATGTTGTCTGTTTTGCGATGTCACTGTTCAACAATCATGACATAACCATCGCTAATCATAATACAATAAGTGCATCGTCTCTAAACGAGAGTAGATAGTAGCCAAAGCCTGCGAGGCTGGCGACGCGACAGTTCAGGCTAGCGACACACGACATCTTGCGCACGAGGCCTATTACGATTATAGATGTGATTGCTCAAGCCAACGGTTATGTCGTGCGCACCAGTCCTGTTGGAGATGCGACTGATTACGCAAGCGATTATATCTTGTGCACATGGCCTCTTGCGTATGCGATTGTCGACCTGTCGTAGACGCTATGAATTAGCAAGGATTGCCGCGCATGCTTGTAGCAATCAGCGGCCTAATTTCGCTCGTGTACAAACGGCGAACTAACTCAGCAAGAGATCGCGTGCTTTGCAGACGATTCTAGTTAATTGGCAACACGCTTTCCGGTAATTGGCAACACGCTTCTTTATTTGGCAGCGCGTTACACTCTATAATAGGAATTACGGGCACAATGGCTAGAGGTGATGCGCGATTGGAAACAAACACGAAGAAAGATGTGATTTCAAGTATTTTATCGAGGGAGATTTTTTCAATCGCGTTGTTCCCATGTATAATACGCACATCCCGATTTTAGGGCGAAAAATCATGAAAATTTTGCGCATTATACATGGAAAATTACGGTAATATGAAAGCTGTTACCAATTAAAATCCATCAGAATTGGTTATGATATCATGATATGAGCAATGTTCCCTCTAATTTCTGACGAGTCTGCGCACACTCACCAACTCACTGCGCAGACCCTTGGACAATAGTGCGTAACGACTAAAAAAAGGTCATCACTAGGGATGGTGTGAACCTCTGAAAGGTTCCGGTTCGTGTGAACGCGAATCTTTTTGAAAGGTTCTGTGTGAACACGAACGTGAACCTCGTGACGTCATATTGCTAATTCCAACCCTGTCTTTCAATGAAGTGATAGCCTATATTAATGTACGTACACGATACCTAGCGAAGACTCGGGCCACATAATGTCACATTGCTGAAGTACATATTGGCGTTTTAAACGTCGCTAAATGTATCAACTGCGGTAATCAAAGGATATAATAATCGCATGAAATCAATACATTCCGTCGCTTTGCCAACAATTTCGACGAGGACTTACCAGGGAATATGAAGCTTGCGCCTTATCGGTCTTAGCCATACCGGACAATGTGTTCGGACTTCGGTGTCTGAGTATTGCTACATTGATATTGCGTAGAGTGTAAAACGGGTTTCTATACTCACCACCGATACCGCAAACAACAAGTTATATAGCAGTAGCCAGCACCTTATTCGGACGGATTTGGTTTTAATGATACAGTAAAGATATGAAGTCAAGATTGATCCCGTAAGCCCGCTCGATTTTTTACATCAGAAAAAGAGATCAATGTCATTGATTGGTTTCATAAGCATCTTTCGCTGACTACGTATATCGCTCTTGATGTTGTGTGAATGCGGGTCAAGCTCACAGCAAAGAGTAACTAAATATTCACAAAGGGAAAGCTGGATATTTCGAGAAAGTTTTTGTAACAAAAAAGCAAGTAAAACTTTCAAGGTTGTCAAGGTGCATGCTCGTTTAGTGTTGATTTTTTATGCTGCCAGCGCCATGCATAGAGTGACCCGCAGTTGAAATGCAATAAATTTGAACCAAAGATCTTAAAATGAAGTGCAAATTACATTGTACCAAAAGGTTCACAGTGCAGAACCTACCAAGGTTCTGTTGTGAACGCGAACCTCTAAATTTCCGAGGTTCACACACAGAACACGAACGTGAACCTCACGTTCACACCATCCCTAGTCAT
>ATSW01008493.1:0-11852 GCA_000444245.1 Botryllus schlosseri | reverse complement strand
GGTGTTATGGTCAACGTACCGCAATATCCTAACTGAAGAAAGACTTCTTGGACATTGCATCATTCTTACATTAAGAAGCGCACGATGAAAAATTGTGATGTAGACAACATTGTCAGAATAAAGCAACACGGTGTGTCGCCAGCAGTGTACGCACAACTTGAGTGTTGTCAGCCAACAACTGCTGCTGTTAAACGTCCTTGGCAAGCTTCTTAGTAAGAACATGCACTTTCTACCCAAGAATGTAGGAAAGTATCTCTCGTTGTACTACAACATCTTTTAATTATTTCTACCATAATAGCCTACATATTGTAACCACTGGAATTCTTCATAGGGCCAGATTTCGTTAAAATATTGTTTTTTTCATGTAAAAAGTTGCCTGTTTCTAAGCCAAAAACATTTTTTTTTTCAGCCAAACTGCGTCGTTAGGACAGTCAGTTCCAGCCGGAAATGAAGATTGAGTGGTACAATTTTAACATTATGTGGGAAAACACCTAATTTGCATACGTTAGGTCAAAATTTGGTCAAGATTCAGTTTGTTTAGGTCAAAAAAAGTCAAAATTTTGATTTTTTAGGTCAAAATTTCCTTTTTTTTTAGGTAAAAAAAAACGCCCTAATAATTATACATACATTCATCTAGCTAAAAATCGCCAAAAGAAAATACTATTGTAAAGAACTAGTTCCATATATTTTAACAGTTCTAACATTAAAATCTTAAAACCCGTATACCCAGTGTGTCTTCTGATACAACCCTAAAGCCAGATTTCACCCAAAAGATTTCAATGTTGACAATCGGCAACTATATCAACTCCACCAGGAATTATTTCAGTAGCATCAATGTCAACATGTTTCTTTCTTGGCTACTTCTGTTTTAAATGCAAGTGTTCAGCATTCCTGACACTCAAGCAATTACATGAATTAGTTTTGTTGTTCTGTTTCTGATATTTTGGTTTTACAGGGTACCGTATTCAATGACAAGCCTATTTGGTCATCTCAATCTGCAAGAAACTAATTATCCTTCTTTATTTCGATGGCACAAAAGACTGGCATATTTCCGGCAACGTTGAAAACTATTTATGAATTGCCCAGTTGAACCATACTCTTTCTATGTGGATCGCTAAAATAAAAATGCCGTATATCACAATGATCTCGTTGATATATTTCTGGTGCATAGAACCATATAGTCATAGTGCAATTACAGTTTAATGAGCGTGGCAAAATCATGGACAGGGCAGAAGCAGTTTAGGTTTAGATAACTTCTTTGAGACATCGAGAGCAAACTTGATGTGTTCCCGCGCACTCGCAAGCAAACATCACCGAAGGCGATTAGCATCACTGCTACTGAAGACTGCTTCACGTTGAGTTTGATGTAGTCAGAAGCTAATCGTTGAAATATTCGCGTCGGAATGTCGTTGCAATGCAGTATCCCTTGAAGTTACACACGAGTCTTCGCCGTTTTAGATCCATCTATGGATACGGAAGTCGCAAATGCAATCCATGGCGTCATTCATGGCTGACATACCTATTAGAAAGGGTATACTATAGTTCATTAATATGGTCTGTGTTAGTTTTGTGATAAAACATACTTATTCCAGACGAAAACCCCTCGAAAAGCGTAAAAACACGGAGAATCCCAGTAGTTCACCATAAGCACCAGTGCGCAAGTAGGTAGCCAGAGCTGTTTTTCAATTTTCTCCGCCGTCACGGTAAGTTGCGCACTCCAGTGTTTATATAGCTCAGTGGGGTCAGCCCAAGACATCGCGTTGTGATACATCCGTTACGTGTGCACCGCAAAATTATGTGCTTTAGTTGGTAAATTTTGATTTATGGCTGGAAAATTTTATGGCCAACTTCCCTCAGATTATACAATGTACATGGTGTTGAGTGACTTTGATTCGCGTCACAATGCTGGCGTTTCCTAGTTACGTGAGACAGTTGGCGGTCCATAGCTACGTCGCACAGTTCCGGACGCATAGCCTGATAAATGGTCTCGGGCTATTCATCCGGTTATGATGTTGTAGATCGAATATACCACATGATGTTTAATATAACCTACAGTATCGCGAAGCTTTTCGCTATAAGCACACGATACAAAAATATTACACAACAAACCGCTAGGTGGGACTGTTCAGTATTGTTATGACGTCATAGAAGCATACAGTTCTCATCACTAGCTACTTCCAATGTAAATGTAAACAATTTGGTAAACTTTGGCGAGCTTTCCTTGCGCGTACACTGTACACTGCGCAATTGCATTTCTAGGAGCAGATTTGTTGGGTTTCCCCCGTAACCGTGACAGTTAGACAGACCCAAAGATTTATTTTTATTGAAGTAATCCTTATAGCCTTTTGTGTATACGTTGCAATATATATGTTAGTAGTTAGTTTGAGCACCTGAAAGAGGACAGTTTTGTTGACGGGAAGGTCATCATCATCATCATCATTGGTTTATTAGCAATTTTATCAGTTCAATACACCACAAAAATGCGATACAATGAAAAGACAGGAAGATGTCGAAGCGACAAGGAGTAGTCTATGGAATCTGACACCCACCTTGGCCTAGGCGATGTAAAGAGGAGGCATGCACACTGAATGAAAGTAAAGAAGATAGTATAGAGGAAGAATGCGACAAGAAATAGGGCGGCATGTCATGGGAAGCGAGATCGATAGGTTAGTCGTGGTCCGGTAATCTTGAGGATGGACTGTATAGGTCGGGAAGTAAAACGAATGTTGAATTTTATTATGATTTACATTTCCTTGTTACAGGCAAAAGTTACAAAACCTTAAATGATATTCATTATCAGATTCAGCCCATAAATACTTGCGGTTCCGGTTGCCTTAATTTTTGCCTATAAGTAATGGTTTTTTATAACGAGATATTTGAATTGTTTTCACGAAATATAATTGAAACTATATACAGCCGTCAAGATGCTCGAAACTGACACATTTTTGCATGTAAAAAGGCCCAGATGTTACAGAGAACAATGTTGAGAGAACAAATAACTATCAAGGAGGTAGGACTGGTTGAGCAATTTGTTGGGAAGCCCTTTATAAACCAGCAATTCATTATCAACATCATCAGCCTATAATTAAAATTTTTATGAAATCAATACACCATAAGATTGCATTACAATGAAAAGATAAGAGGGTGCTGAAGTGAGTTGAAGTTGGTGGTGGTGCAGTGGTGTATGAAAGGGAGATGCAGCTGTATCGCCAAGTGATTTTGAATTCTTAATGAATTGATTATTCGAGTTACTTCATTTGATACTTTTAAAATGATATTCTATACATTTTAATCACCATCCGTACGATATGAGAAACCACTATACAGTAGGCTATACAAGTTAAGTATATATATAGATTAACGTTACCAGTAGATAGAGCTAATTTTCAGATATAACAGCCGTAAAAATCGATGATATGACAAATAGTTTCATCAAAATAAAGCAACACAGATCTTTCAATATCCCATCGTGATAATACCTTTCCCAATAGTAGCTATATAAAGCCACATGCAATGCTCCCTCTAAGCTGCGCACGTGCGCAAATGCACAGTGCTGACACGGTCTCTGCGCACAGAAAATCCTAGTTGCGCACAAAAAATCCAAAGTGATGACCTTTTTTTTAGTTGTTACGCACTGCTGTCCAAGGGTCTGCGTAGTAAGTTGGTGGGTGTGCGCAGACTCGTCAAGAATTAGAGGGAACATTGTCCACATGCCGTCTCTACATTAGGTATAACCTGCGCAAAGACGGGTTGAGACTCAGATTAAAGACATGTCCGAGATCGCTTAGGATTGGACGAGACTTACCAACATGGCGGTGTTTTATTTGGAAAGATAAATGACCCATGACATTGATGTTGAACACATTATATTGATGAGTTCGGTATGGGTCATAGCAGAAGCAAACAAATTTTTTAAAGGGGGTTAGGGTTACTACCTTCCTAAAAGAGGACGTATGGTAAGCCTAATTAGTTTTAACATGTAGTAGCATGTACGTACGTATGTCGTACGTAGGTTAGTTATTTATAGTAGCGTAGCATTTATGTTTCTAATCGGCTCCATGTTGCGACGTAATGTATCAAATTAGAAAAATAGAGATTACTTACCAGAGTAGCCTCCTGCAGTTGTTGAATCAGTGCCACTCCTTGTGTTTTTACACTAGATTTAATGTATTTTGACTTTTACTAGTGTTCTAGCTTTGTCGAAATTCTGCACACCTAGAGTTTTTTTCATGAAAAAAACATTTGAATAAGGATGATATATTGACGTGCTTTGAAGGGATGTAAAATAGGCTTACCATATTTTGGCCTAATGTAAAATTAATATTTAGCCACACCTGTTCATTTGGCACAGGAACCACTCCAATAGGTACATGCCTTGCCTGCCGGGCACATATAATATTTGTACATCTTTACTCGTGTCCAATGGTATTTATTCCTTTGTTGCATGTTGTTATTTAAGTATCTGCCTTCAGTCAGGATTGCTGTTTAATCTCTAATCTCCATCCCATGTATGCTGCGCACAAGATGTTGGAATTGGCGAAACGTACCAGGCAAAACTATAAGAAAAACTTCTTTCGTGAGATGCATGCTGTTCAAATTGGCACACATCCCAGCTGCTTCTAACGATGTTTGGAATATACCTTTGTCTCATATTTCTGAATACAGTCAGGCTCATGTCTATAAAGTAAGCATATTTTTTCTTGCGAAGATTGCAGAAATGGCAGATGAATTCGTCATTTGCTATGTTTTCTCGCAACACTATAGGTGTTATTCAATGCATTTTGCTTGTAGTTTATGATTTACTCAATAGTTTTCAAGACTAGTGTATTTTGTGCTGATCTAGTGTTATTTAGTTGACAAATTCAGTGTCTGTTGACAAACCTCGAGTGGCAACACTTGGTGCCACTGACTGCTGTGGGCACGGAATCTTTGGTTTCACAAAAATGACATCTTCCAAATTGAAAGCATCGTCTCTCATTTCTCCGGATGCCCAGAAGAGGTTAGCAATTTTGATCGTAGTAGGAAGGTATCTTTCTGTTTCCCTTGCAAACAGCTTGCTTTCACTATTGGCTCCATATCATACTATTATGTATTGCTGGTACCTAGCTTACGATGTGTCCCGAAATCTTGTTGTAACCATAGGAAACTAGTCTAATTATTGGGCTCCGAGGACCTATAGCCAGTAGGCCACTATCATTTTTATCAGTTTAACTTTGATAGCCGCTACATCCAGATAAAAGGACATTCATAACTTATTTCAGTACCAGAATGTGCTGGATGGAAGATACGTGTATATCAGTTCAAACCACCACGGGATTTCAATCCTGTAAACTAAATCACCGGGTAAGTCAAAGATTTCATGAACGAATCCCAGATTGCAACTAGTATGATGTTGATGATTGTAAGTATATTTTTCCCGAAATCATTTATTCTATCTTCATATTCCAGAATGCTCATGTAATAATTGTGATATCAAAGCGCCAGTATCGTGTGTTTTTCAACAAACCACATTCATTTTAACAAGTTCTGCAATGCAAGATGTACAAAATTAAAGGACTGTCTGTACCCTTCATTCAGAATCATCCAGCACCTAGCACAAGCCCATATCACGTTGACTATAGCTCTTCAGAGGTATGTTATGTCTATGCAATTGTATATGTTTACTGAACTCTGTCGTATATTATGCATTTCTTCATTGAATGAACTCAATTACATTTCCATTTTTCCATGTTGCAAAATAATTTAATGGTTAAGTGGGAACCGAAAAAATGGGCATACGACCAACTGTAATCACCAGGGAGTTAGTTGACTAAAGAAAAGAGCAACTTTTCGGCTCGACCTCGAAATTACACTCTTACAGCTAGATTTTCATGAGTTGACTGAAAAAAAAGGTCATTTCTCCGACTTGACTCCAATATATCCGTTTTAACGTGCCATCGTCCGCTTCGTTGTTTTCGCTCCCTTCGCCCATTTTCTCTCCTCTATCACCCCCTTCGTTATTTTCGCCCCATAGTCCGCCAAATCGACCACGTTGGGAACCACTGGTCTAACCCAAATATGCACATACACAGACTCAAACCTAAATTCACTATTTTCAAATAAATTTGCCATTGACCACAAACATTATATATCTCTAGCTGAGTCAAAAACGCTGCTGGCTTCATGGCTGTGAGGAGCATGTATGAGTCTGGAGCCTTTTTCGTATAATCACAGAGCTTCACAAGCATATGTGACTTCACAGTCACCTGATATAGCAGTGGCCCATACCTACTTACTCTCCCCTGCAACTTATCTTCATTTCTGGTTGTAACTGTCTGTCCTTACAAAGTAGTTTGGCCTGAAAAATCGTTTTTGACTTAAAAACTGACAAATGTTTACATGAAAAACTTTATTTTAACGAAATCTGGCTCTATGAAGAATTCCAGTCTAGTTACATCACATATTTTGGTAGAAATAATTAAAATTTGTTGCAGTGCAACGAAAGATACTTTCCTACATTCTCGGGTAGGTGTCTGTCCTCTAAGTAGCTTGCCAAGAATAAAGAGAAAGAACGTTCAACAGCAGCAGTTGTTGGCTGACAACACCAAAGTTGTGCGAACACTGCTGGTGACAGACCTTGTTGCTTCATTCTGACAATGTTGTCTACATCACAGTTTTTCATCATGCTCTTCTTGATATAAGAACCATGCAATGCCCAAGCATTCTTGATTCAGTTAGGATATTGCGGTACGTTGACCATAACACCATGTCAACCTATTTGTTTGATTTGCCCGTTTATGATTCACAATGAACAGACGATGGGCCGTCTACAACGGTGGGCCTATAAAGTTGGCTACAAGCTGTAAATATCAAGTGATAAGCTCAGCGACAGTGTAAAATCTACGACACAAACGAAATGCAGGGGCCAAAATAATTTAGACATTTTTTTGACCTAACGCTTCAATTTTGAGAAATTTTTGACGCATTTTTACATGTCAAAAAAATCGCCCTATTCAGTAGGCCTACTTTACAGCGGTAACGGTAATGAAAGTCTTGATTCCCGCTGATGTCCTTCTGATACACTTTTGCAGCATTTGAATAAAACTAATGTAGCTATCTTTCAGAGCTCAACAACAGAATCAGCGAATCCTAGATGTTCAGTAACTCTTGGTGGAGCAAAGTTTGTGAATAAGACTAGTAAAAAATCAGATAAGGCATTAAGGGAAGTCGAGAGTGACAGGAACAGACTGAAGCTGCGACAAATGAAGCCAGATTTAGATTCTCGAGAATATAAGGAAGAAACAGCCATGTTACTGAGGAAGCCAATGGAAAAAATAGATAGGGAGAAGAGGAAAATGGACCGCAAAAAAGTGGAAGAATTTCTACGAGCACAAAGCAAAGAAGACAAGCTGCAAATGAAGAAGGAGAGACAGATGGAGAAAGCCAAGCAAAAGGAGAGAAAAGAAAATTACAAGAAAGGGAAAAAAGAAGCCACAAAAATTGAAGGCGACATTGCAAAATTGCACGGAAAGCAGTTTGATACTGAAGATGAATTCAGTGATTTGAATAAATTACACCCAAGCAAGAAGAACGAATTAAAGAAACAAGAGATGCAGAGCAAGAGATGGGAGGACCGACTTATTCGCAAAGAGACAACCATTCAGAAATCGTTGAGAGAAATTGAAAAAAGGGGAGAAAGGAAAGAAAGAAAGACAAGGAAGGCCAAACCTTATAAGCAAAAGAATGGTAAAATGTTTGTGCAACAACTCTCCGTAAATGACCTTGGACATTCCTCCTTTAAATTTCAGATACAGATCCATCGGACAGATGGGAAAGAAGAATATTGAAAGGGATCTTGCCTAAAAACTTCCCTTCTGTTCGCAAAGCATGGGGACAAAGTAATGATACCAGTGAGTATTCACTATTCAGTATGCAATGCAGTGTTTTTCATATGAATTACCCTCTTCGCCAGAATGGGTTTCATAGTAATCGCCCACAAAACCCAAAGGCTTTTGTAATATCGTACCAGATAGCGTGATTGAATAATTTCCTCCTCTTTGTTACATAAACCATTTTGCCTTGCAACATTCTGTTTGAGTAGCGGTAGTTCATTAATGAATATGGCGATTTTTTGGGGGGAATTGAAAAAAGCCAAAATTTTGTCAACTACTACAAGTATTAGGTCAAAAAATTGTCAAAATTATTAACCCTACTCCCGCGGTCGGCCTCAAGGTCAAATTTTCAAACAAGACCACACGATTTCTCGAAAGTGAAAGATAAATTTGTTTTTCGTTTTCACGTGACGTGGTACATAATCCTTCCCATAGTGAATGACCACGTGGTTGTCTTACTCTTACTTATCAATTTCGGCATTCAAACAAGACATTACTGAGCTTGATACATTTACGCAGTCGAGCGCACCGCGACTGGAAAGTGTTCGTTATAAGCATTACCCACGGCCGCCGCTGATCACGTCATCGCGATAGAGGCAACGCACCTTGTAATTCGTGTTTATTTGGCTTATAGTCCAAATCCATGTTACTGATCTTAGAGATACTATTGATCGCACATAACTAACAAAATGTGCAATTTGCAACTGCACAAGGCCATCGGAGGTAAATATATTGCCTTGTTTGACACTTCTCATAGGCGCGCGATTTCTCTTGTTGCTTCATTTCCTATCAATTTGAAATGTGTTCTACACATCGAATGTCCGATACAGGTTCGTCAGTATATGGGCATATAATCAACATCCATTCATTGAAGTCTACAGTAATTTCGTATAACCTATAAAACGGATGATTCAACTGTCCGTACGATGTTGTTACTACAGGCGCGAGTACCGTACTCCCGTAACTTACACACCCATGTCTGTAGTGTTTAGCACTGGCGTCGGGTAACTTATATAAGACCAACCTTCGTGATACTGATCTTGTTGAAGTGTTATGGACTTCATCTAACTATGTGTGTGACATTCAACTGTATAAGGCAATCGTAAGTGAATGTATATGGCCTTATGCGGCAATGCTGACACGTGCGCGGCATTTTTTCTCGTAACTGAATAGTGCTTTATTTCACACCAATTTGAAGCGTGTTCTATCCAACTAATTCCCGATATTATGGTTTTAATTAACTTTTGTTATCAACGACTACTCTAAAACGGCAACTGTGTCTGCTTACGACGTGTAGAACGGAAGATATAAGGGATTATAAGATTAGCATTCATTCAGGCGAACTGAGCTACACATTGTATTTTGCGGGAAACGTTTTTTCTGTATTCAACCTGCATTTTGAACAGATTATGTGGTGAGGCGATGATTTATATATAGCTCTTCGTATGCGCATTGAAAATAGCTATTTATAGACGATACCTGTAACCGTTTATGACCACTACAACGCAAGATGTCGTTAATTGATTGAAGCGTGTTTGTGAAAAACTGTGCATGGATCCTATGGGATCCACCCGCGGGTAAAGGGTTAGCAAAGACAAAAAAAATTTTGCAACCTGCATTTCGTTGATATCGTAGATCAGTGATTCCCAATCGCGGCTCCGAGAGCTGCATGCGGCTCCCATTGACTTCGGAATAAATCCCACAATAATATTAAGAAATCAATTTATATTCAAAAATTACCCCTGCTTGGCTTGGAGTCTGGAGTTTATAATTAAGGGTCGATACCAATTCCTCTGCTGTCGAGTAGCGATTCTTTAGTCAGAAACGAATCGTTGTCAATGATTTCGATACTCACCTCACTCAAAAAAGTATACTGACACTCAAATGTGCTTGGTAGCGGTTGCTAACGACGCAAGCACACCAATACAATCCTTCATTCCAAGTTCGAAGACTGACTTCAAGAGCAAGTTGGTTGAGGCCTTATTAGCATCAGACATCCCTTTGCACACATGTAAAAATTTGTCATTTTTGAGTCAAGTTTTTTCAGGTCAAACTACTTCGTAAGGACAGACAGTTCCAACCAGAAATGAAGAAAAGTAGTACAATTCTAACATTATGTGCGAAAACGCCTAATTTACATACATGAGAGCAAAATATTTCACTGCAAAATTTTCCATTTTTTAGGTAAAAACATCACTTTACTAATGAATTTGCACGTTTAAAATAAGGATTGAAGAGCAGCGAGATTCAATCAATGTCGCATTTGTTCATGCCCGTATCTTGTCTGTTAATTTTGACTCATGTATCTAAATTAGGTGTTTTGACACATAATGTTAGAATTGCACTACTTATCTTCATTTCTGGTTGCAACTGTCTGTCCTTAGGAAGTAGTTTAGCTTGAAAAAACTTTATTTTAACGAAATCTGGACCTATGAAGAATTCTCTCTCTCTCTCTCTACATCACGCATTATGATGGAGATAATAAAAATTTGCTGTAGTACAACAATAGATACTTTCCTGCATTCTCCGGTAGAACGTGTTTGTCCGTCCTTACTAAGTAGCTTGCCAAGAATGGAGGAAGAACGTTTAACAACACCAGCAGTTGTTTGCTGGCTACACTGGAGTTGTGTGTACACTGCTGCTGACACACCACGTTGCTTCATTCTGACAATGGTGTCTACATCACAATTTTTCGTCATGCGCTTCTTGATATAACAAATAAGGGCCACGCAATCTTGCTTTAGTTGGATATTGCAGTACGTTGAGCATAACACTATGTCAACCTATTTGTTCCATTTGACCGTTTATAATTCACGATGAGCAGACAATGGTCCGCTAACAACGATAGGCCTGTAAAGTAGGCTATAAGCTATAAAATGTCAAGTGATAAGATCACCGACAGTGCAAACATCTATGATACAAATGAAATGCAGGTTACAAAAAATTTTTGATTTTGTAAACAATTTTGACTTATTTTGACCTGTCAAAAAAATCACCCTACTCACGTGATTGTTACATCTAACAGTGTCGTTCTTACTCCAGGTAATCCTGAAAAGTGGGAAATCACTTGTTCTCCAGTGGAACCTCTCAAAGTATTCGAACAACCAGGGTTTGAAGAGCGATTGACTGCTACCATTGAAACAGGAATACATGTAATCATAGAGAAGCAAAATATGCTTGGTATGTCATGAAACGACTTGTTGCAAGACATGCTAGTTGCGGATCTTCATTGGATTCGACATTATCGCACTGGCTGTTCTTTCAAATGATGGCCTGGAATTCCTGCAAATCTTTCACACACACTCATAGATGCAAGGCGATTGCTAAGTATCAGAGAACAGCCAATTAGTAGTAGGTAGTGACCAAAAACTTGCATATAAACCAGGTTCAAACTATACTGGAGTATAATAATAAATATAAATGATAAAGTTAAATCCAACAAATTACTATCAGCATAATCAGTGTTTTCTGTCTTAAAACAACACATGTTTTTGCATGAGCCATTTCCCTTTATAGGTCAAAGAAAAAGATTTATCAAAGACCGAATGAAATGGAAACAGATGCAGGCATTTGGCATATTGGTGAGATGGTTTTCTGCTTATCATTCAATTGAGAAGAATGATGGTCGGGCAAGTTTTTGTTGCAGTCGAACCCGAGGAAAATTGCATTTAATTTTCACAAATGTTGCACTAAAAAGTTGCATTTATCGACAAGCTCCTTGAAATTATTAGGGTACCGGTATGAGATACTTAAATTTTCCGTATCCAAGGCACTGTAGCAAAACTCAATGTTGGCGACTTCAACAAAATCAATAGCCTGAAAAAATTGGCCCAGTGAAAATATAATTTTCGGCTGTCTAGCCTGAATGTACGTGAAATCAGGAAGCACCTCAAATTTGAACGACAGTGAAATAATGATGCGATCTATTTACATGTAGTGCCAAATATTTCCAGAAAAAAGTTAGTTGCATAAGATGTCGAC
>ATSW01008491.1:0-16899 GCA_000444245.1 Botryllus schlosseri | reverse complement strand
GCTGTCGTAAACTATAGTATAGTAAAGTAATTTAATAGCAAAATGTCTATTTCTGTTCTGTGTTCTTAACCTAACCAAACCTCTTGTTTTATTGAAATTGAATTCGCAAATAGTTTATATAGTCCTAACCATTGGCGCAGGCTCGAGTTGTATCATATCAATTTGCAAAAGGGTGATGTATTGCATCTTATCAATTCGTTTCGCTATTCTCTATTTTGGCTGGTAACTATAAACTGAGGCTGTGCAATTATTTACGTAGTTCATTAGTTCTACTTATACGTGAGCGATACAGCGCCTTACTGGCGTGTATATTTAACTCTATATCCGTTCATCGGTTCAAAATCAATGACCACTCAATCTGTATTTCAGAGAGCTAGCAAAATACAATGACGTAATCACGCCTCATACCTCGAAAAGGCAATTTGACTTGAATTGTGACTTGACTCGTGACTTGACTTGACTTGACTCGACTTGACTCGAGTCACCTCCAAAAATCGAGTGACTTGACTTGACTCGAGTCACCTTCGAAAATCGATTGACTTGACTTGACTCGAGTCAAAATGTGCAATGACTCGAATTGACTCGTGACTCGAAGGTAGTGACTTGATCCCAACACTGTTCCCCACCAGAAACCATTGAGTTTCCCACCAGCGGGGAATTCCCCACCGTTTGGGGACCACTGTTCTAGTTGCTGATTTTGAAAATTGACTAGTTCTAGTTCTAGTTGCGGATTTCGAAAATTGAGTAGCTCTAGCTCTAGGTGTAGTTGCTGATTTTGAAAATCAGGTAGTTCGAGTTCTAATGCTAGTTGCGGTTTTCGAAAATCCAGTAGTTTGTACAAGTCTGAATTCATCATCAGCATCCCGTATTTGGCGGTCAGGCTGATCAATTTTTTGGTTGACCTTACAAGTTCACAATAAATTACATGGGTAATTAACTTTTTGATAATGTAACTAATCTCGAGAAATACATCGTGGGTATCTCAAAACCTTCTCCCGGCCCCTGCTGTAGGATTATATATTCATACTATAGCCGGAGGCTGCAAAGTCATCCAAACTTCGTGAATGGTCAAAATGTAACGATAAGAGATTTCCGCTAGATTTGTTGGTGCTGGTGGGTTCGCGCAATGCTTTCAGCCTTCGTGCCCGCGATTTTCTCATCAAAAGTAGACTAGCGGTGGCAGCACGAGCTGGTCCAGATTAAACGCAATGTATATCGCTCAATTTCGGAATTTCTTGTCGGTTTGCCGAAATGGCTATGCCGTTGAGAGTCTATCTGGTGATTGGAAATACGCTCCACTCATAACGAAAGAGCCCACGCTTCTACAAAACGTAAATATCTCTGGTTGAAACATGATATTACTCCCACTATAGCCTTGACCTGTTTGTAAACCACGGCTACTGAAAGTGAGCAAATGAGCTAAACCGCCAGCAGGTCAAATCCTAATCACCCTGAGGATATTCAACATCGATTCATCACAACTCTAAACCTGATTCCCAATTTTCTAGAAAAAGGTAGTGAGGGCAGATGCGATCTTGTGAAATACTCCTCCGTACACATACGAGGGCATCAGGGTTTAAATGTGATGGTACACAGTGACTTCGTTGGCGCCATGAACACACTGAACAAGTTCGCTGGTGAATGCCGCGTGACGGTGAGTGTTTTCTGATATAAGGGATAAGGCGAGAAGAGAGAGAGAGAGAGAGGGAGAGAGAGAGAGAGAGAGGGGGGGAGAGATAACGAGAGAGAGAGAGACAGGGACAGGGAGGGAGAGATAATGAGAGTGAGGAAGAGACGAGAGAGAGAGAGAAAGGGGAGAGAGAGGGAGAGAGAGACGAAGATAGAGAGATGAAGAGAGGGAGGGAGAGAGAGAGAGAGAGAGGATAGTCAGAGACACTGATCATTACGACAAGTCAATATTATTGACCGCACGACCTTAACGAGGAACGCGAGGAATGCCACTGACCTATGTGCGAAACACAAATATAAAGAGTGAGCTGCAGACAGACCAAATATTATGGTAGGATATCGTTCGTATTTGGCATAAATTTGCAGGTTCACGTCACTCACGCCTTCAGGAAAGCAGGGCAAAGTCTCGGTGGAACCGTAGTAGCACCAGCCTCGAATTCCAATCATCTAGTTGGTCACGCAATAGATCTCAACCTGAATACTCCGAGAGGATGGTGTAACAGTGATTGTCTCGCCGGTGAGTTTACGTGGTATAGGCCTATGTAGAAATACATGTTGATTTCTGTGCAAGGAAAACGAAACCTCCACGCCAAATGCTTTACCGACAAAGTGGTGAAGGGTGTCCTAAGGTGGGGGGCAGTTTGGAATACACCAGACCCAGTACATATCGATGATGGTCTCAACGTTCATGACATCAGTGAATGGAAGACATTGTACTATGAACTACAAAAGAATTGTTCATGAATGTTTACGGACAACGGGATTCAACGTTGTTATGTTTATATATGCGATAAGCGGAGAGATACGGATCACTGAAAATTATTAATTAAATAAATCAACCGTGCAACTCGTTGGAGGTCGCTGGCGGGTGACAGTAAAATAACTGCAGCATTTAATATATAATGTAGTTTAGTAGGACATGACTGACAGTGATTCACACAAGACGGATGCGCGTATACAGCTACATGTATCCATTGTAAAGTACGTTCAGGTAGTTGATATACGGATTGCATGGGTGACGATATATCAGGACGTGATGTAGAAATGACGCTGCATGGAAATAGAGCTGTTCCGAGTAAATATGGCAAAACTAATGACAAACAACTTAAATATATAGCAGAAGTACCGAACTCCCTGTTTTTTGAACAGATAGGTTGATAAGTTGGACCTAGACTGCAGTAGGGTTAGGCTACCACAAATATCTCGAAGAGAATATAATACGTGATGAAAGATCTATCCCGACCTGATCCGATGAGGCTTCCATATATCTTCAATCGAACTAGATTTATTACAGAAAAGCAGATAATATGCTCTAACAGCAGCAAGTAGAATCCAGCGTATACAACCAAGGTACTTTAACAGCAAGAGCAAGCGAACACACATTAGCTATACATTAGCAATGGTCATGAAACATGTTCGATCACAATCAGACTCATTAAAAAGTGGCGGAAAACATCACAAAAGTATTTAGGAATTAGTGTAATTTGGCCAAGCGGGATATATATACAAAATTAGTCAATAGTAGGGTTACCATACGCCCTCTTTTAAGAGGATTGAAAGGGTCCTCAGAGGACGCCTAAATGTCCCCTTTTTTTGGAATTCGTCCTCTTTTTCTCCGAAAAGGATTAAAAAGCCATGGAAAATGCGACTCCGGCGCCGCGAACGCCAGAGTTTCGTAAGAAATGGGATAAATCTGACGTCGAGTCAAAGTGTTGATCTTGATGGAACCTTCAGGGTTTATGAAAAGTGTCCACTTTTACGCATATCAAAACATGGTAACCTTAGTAAATGAAGCGGTGAATTATCGCAAAATCAATCAAGCAAAAGGAGTTCACACGCATTGGAATCGTAGGAAATCATCGTCAGTATGCAAACGAATATCTCGACTCTCTTCTACAATGATACAAACTACTCTGGACCACAGCAACAATGGAATTATTGGATACTCTTCGCCGTGCGAGTCGATTGCGATGAAGACAAGGATAACGCACACGTCGGCCAGCTCATTGTAAAAATTCGGATAGGACTTAACTGATCCGAAAAGTCGCCATAAACCGCAATGAACCGATATAAAGATTTCATAGGCAGATTCCAGTTATTTTATGAAATCACGATTGATTGCCTGCTTCAGAGACTTCCCATCTATCGGCCACCATTTTCCTTCTGATTTTCAGCAGATTTCATGTTTTTTCGTCTTCTCTCCAGCTTGTTTTTCAAGTCCTGACTGATATTGTCAGGGTGACGTACGCTTTCGTTTAACTTTCGATCCCGACGGATACTTGGCTGCAAAGCAAAAGAGCGCTTTACAATGCATACACGGCTATAGCCGCACATACATTTCAGACAAATGCTGCATTTAAAACAAAAACAAACTTGTTTAAGACATGGCCCTTGTTTAAAACACGTTTGATATTTTATTTTCATGTCGCCACGAGCATTCAATTGTGACGTCAAAATTGTGAAATCACATGGTTTCCGACCCCTGTGTTAAACTGACCGAAAAAGATCTTCAACCGCGACTACATCGTTATGCAACATTTTTACGGTCGGCGATCACCATCATCAGAGCATCCATCTCATTTCAATGATAATCAACTACGTGCTATAACTATTAAATCGACGACAATTTTTAGGATTACACCCATTTCATATCGTATACGTCGGCTATATATCCGGAGCAATTGGTTTGAAGACTCATACTACAAAGTATTTACACAATTATGACATTATTATAAAACTTTTGAAAAAAAAACTGTTTTTTGTAATAGCATTTTTTCAAATCACTGTTTTAACACTAGAACTACCGGAACTTCGAACTACCTAGAACTACCATGTGGCTTTTTTGACGCATGGTGAATCTTTTTCGATTAAATGCATTTACCGGAGCTAAAAATCAGCACAAATCTCAACAAACGGCATCAGAAACCATTGTTTATTGCGCTCATAGCTACTTGCAATATTTTACATACACCTTAGGTCAACACTTATAAAACAAATCGCCGTTTTTTTGGTGTAACATATAAGTGTTGCTCTGGTGCGCATTTGTTATTTGAGCACGTTCTTTAAATATTTAGATTAGGTTCCAGATCCGCTTTAGCCACATCATCATTGTTGGTTATTGCTGACATATCATAAAGCTTATCAGATAAGATTTGCATAATTCAATTTTGCAACTAATCGTCGATTTGCATATTTTTAGAGTATCGGCATTTTGGCAAGTAGACGATCATTCACATTCTAAGAAAACATGCACGGACCATCGTCGACTTGTTGGTACCCTCATAGAATACTGCCTTGCAACCTGACCAATAATATCCCTCTGGTTTTGTTTCGTTATAACATTTAACCGTCACTGGTTTCTTGTTTGTGTTGTTTCTGAAGGAAACAGTTACGTCAGGTTGCAGTGAACTCAATATATATGTGTACAAATTCGATCTCTACACTGGCATCTGGCCGTTACGCTTATCAACAAGATGATAGCTTTGAAAAGTGTGGCTACATGAAGCTGCCTGTGTTCCTTCTGGTCCTGGGTAGCTTCAAGCAACTTTTGACAATAGTGTCAACTGGGACTTCGTTTGCTTCTCCAAGCGTATACAGTCACATTCACGTAACATTGTTTCGAGATGGATTACATCAGACTCTTCACATTACTATGCTTGGCAAATGTATAGATTATGGAAGAGGTGTCCTGTCCTATCCTTGCTTAAATATGAGACGCCTTTGTACAGATACTTGGTAGCAGCAGCGTCCACCATCGGACATTTCACCCCAATTATTTGCAGGCATTTCGACCATTTAATGAACGAACACCATATTATCTTTATCGAATCCACACCTTTTTTTACTCCTTATGTCTATGGAAAGCTCATGACTTCCATAAATCTGTTCTTCGAGTGGCCCTGACTAAACATAATGCACCCATGCCCTCAGTCCTCATATGCATTCAATTCACTAGATTCAGCTCACTCTCTCCCCGAAGATCCATCTCGTAGACCGGAGCAAAGGCCCTTTGCCCTTGTACAACCCTAGTATATTAGTATGGACAATACAGATGTCGGCTTGGTCTAATGGTACATTTCAAATTTCATGACCTGTAACACGCTGAGCTTCAGAAATATAATATTACAGAGCTTTGGTGACTTGGAACGAGGAAGATCCAGGGCCTTCTATTACAAGGGATGTTGTTGCTAACTCAGTTAGACCGAGTCGATATTAACAAAGTTCTGTTGTTACAAACGGTATTTCTGCGTTTATCAGATACATAACCACTTTCAAGAATATGAAACTGCGATGCCTGAAGGTAGAAAAAGTGTAATGCGTCAAAAAAGCCACTCGGTAGTTCTAGGTAGTTTTGTGTATAACTTTTTTATTTGTACTAGATGAGTGATGAAAATCATGGGTAAGGTGGCCTACATAAAATAAATAAAACCGAACAGCGTAAGATTTGACTGAATGCCAGCTCTTCAAAAATGAAAATGCGTCAAAAAAGCCACTTGATCGTTCTAGTGTTAATCAAAGTGTTTCAAACACCCCTAGACACAGGCTGTGCGTTGTGCGCAACGGTTTTTTAAATTACGGTTTTTTAAATTACAAAACTTAGCCTAATTTAGGCAACTCACTAATAGAACAGGCTTAATTCGCCAGTTGATGGTTCACTCATTTTAAATGGGCTATTGGTTTATCTATAATGCGCTCTAGAAAATTGACATAATATTGTAGGTCGGATACGTAGAATATCAAGACAGGAAAATGAACGCTAACATAATGAGATTTTTTCCGCTTATATATGTACCCGAAGTTGAATAAGTGCTATATAGTTGTTTCATATTACAAGAAGCAAAATACTTCCTATATCATGTTGCTAAACCTTGAAAATCATACTCTTAATAATATTGTAATATCTATTACCGTTTTATGCAGGTGAAACATTGTCACTCTACAAAAGTTTGCTTCCATATAGGCCACACTCCTCATCTGTATTTTTGGACTAATAATAATGCAACATGTGTTTCTTAAATCGTGCGACGAAAATGCGTTAGCAAAGACCTAGAGTTTTACGTGCATGAAGCACGTAGCCAAAATTCCACGTGAATTCGTGAAACATACAGCTTAAGATAGGTATGTTTGAGCAAGGCGAGATGGAAAATCGGGAAATTTAATCATTCAGGTCAAAGTTACAGTTGCAATAAGGAATGATGACTGATTTACAGGTCTTTGCCAGTTTACGGTAGCCTATACTTTACAGCCTTTTCGTCTTCGCGGACCCCTTTCAGACCGTGACGGACTCATGGAACCCTAAAGTTTAATTTAAAATTAGCTCTATTATCATGCAATTCTTATTCTGTCCTGTGCAAATATTAACTGTAGGATAGTGATAAACAGCAACATAATCATCATTCATGAAAAAAGCATAATAGTCTACTATATTTTTGGAGAAATTGGAAATATTTTCATTATTTCAAAGCGAATTCTGTAGCAAAATTTCTTGAAATACGTGGCCGTGTCTTGACATTCCGCGCCGTCTATTTGACATTAACGAGTGCCGAAACCCCAAGATAGGTGTCGGCGGATGTGATAATAATCCGCAACGCTTGCGACGACACCTTTGGGTATGATCGTAACATATATGACACCGAAATTTAGAAACAGACTTTAGTGAGCATATAACGTCCAGCATAAAAATTTCTATATAGCAGCTCATTTTGATGCTATTCTGGAATCACAGGAGGAAATGGATTTTTGCAAACTATTTTATTCCAAAACCCCAACAAAACATCTCTAAACAGCAATATGTTTGTGTCAGTAGGCCATAGTCGCAATTAAAAGAAGTTTGCACCGTAGAATATTTTGTCTCATACGGTTATTCAGTTTACGGGAGTTATGAAGTTATAGCAGCTATGAAACAAAACTTCCTCATGATTTATCTAATTCAAAAATTGCAAATAGTTATCAACCATTCTGTAAATTTAGAGGTTTCGCTGACCCATGAAAAGGCTTCGCGGATCCCCGATTGAGAGCCACTGCTTTACAGAATGCGGTGTTGGGATAAATACAAATCAAAATGCTTCCTAGAATCAGTGCAACATAATTAAGTAGAACAAGGCACAAGTCAATTCATATAAGCAATTAACAATTTGAGACTGTTATTGGTTCTCATGCTGGTGCGATCTACTTCACACGCAGATAAGAGAGGCAAATAGTTAAAAATAGGAATATGTGGCTTACTAAATCACACAGCAATGATACAAATACCTTCGTGTCATCATCGCCCTTGCTGAGTACATCCCCCGACAAACGGTTCTGCTGCTTTACCGGCTTCAAGTTTTGGCGCCAAGAAATTTCATCATTACGCCTGGGAAGGTATCCGATAGTAGCTGCCTTTTTCGCGGTACCGAGGTTTGGGTGCTTTTTCATGTACCTTTCCTCTTCCTCCTTGTCGCTTATGTGACGCGGCTTACCCACAGAGTCGTAGAATTTCTTGTATTCCTGTTCATCGGTGGAATCCGAGTCGGATGAGTTGCTGCTCGCTTTGGATCCCACGCTCGCTACTTCGCGTCGCCGTATTATCGGAACGCCACGTTTTATTCGCTGCATCATTTCTTCCATGGCACTGGCGTAATTATCCACTGCCGTAGATGGCTTTCGAGTTGTAGCAGGACTAGACGTACCCGACACGCGTTCAGTTTTTCTTTGAGCGACTAGTTCCGATATGTTTCTGAACGTGTGTGAAATAGTTATCACTAAGGGCCGGGCAAATCGAGTGCCTAAGTGATCGGGGTTGTAATGACTCGAGTCCGACTCGAGTCTCAATTTGTAGGTGACTGGACTTGACTCGAGTCATTTTTTCAAATGCGCAAAATGACTCGACTTGACTCGAGTCAATTTGTGTATTGACTCGACTTGGACTCGAGTAATTGTACATGACTCGAGCCAAGTCATATGACTCGTGCCTAGGACGGCCAAGACATACATTTCATGTAACTTCGAAGAATAGTAAAGTCAACATATTATTGGTAATTCGTCTATCAATCCTATTACTTGGAAAAAGGGCCAGAAACTGTTATTACGACGGAGGAAAATTACGATAATAGGAATGCGAGCCATTCTATATCACTCAAGCAGAATTAAAAAAAGCGATTTGAACTGGTTTGAACTCAAAACTGAACAGTGAGCGCAATGACTTTGACTCGACTCGAGTCACTACACTATGACTCGGACTCGACCCTCCACTCACTGACCTGGACTAGGACTTGACTCGGTAGTGAATTGAAAATGTATCGACATGACTCGAGTCAAAACTATAAAAGTGAGATTGACTTGTGACTTGGAACCTTGTGACTTGGTTACAACCCTGTAAGTGATTCGATTCGGTATCCAATACTAGACTTCGTGTCGCGTCAAGTATTTGACTATCTCTCATTATGACGTCATAACCATATTGATGATATGAACCGTTCAAATATATACCTTTATGCTACCACAAAGAACGTAATGCCGGTTCAACACCACAGAAAGTTAATTTAGTACTTTTTCGAACATATCCATATATAGGCCTACTTACTTCATTGGAGCCCGTGACGATGCTGAAGGCTCGTCAAGACTTCAGAGAAATGTCAGTAAGCTATAAACAATAACTTAGCTAGTAGTTACAGGCAGTAAGTTACGGATATTTCAGTACTCTTCGGCCGTACCTGTTTCATAGCGCTTACGTGAAAATGCTGGGGGTCGATCATTATTGCACAGAAATGTTCGTACGCTGCCTTATGCCACATGTTTTGGATGCCTAGATGATTTCGAGACTTTCTCAGCGAGAAGACAGTTGCGAAAACAAATTCGCATTAGGCCGTTACGGGAAAGTGGCGTGCAATTGCATCATTCGAAAAAATCGTCTTCCACTACTCGGCTCGAATAGTATTCTATAACTCGAATCCTTTTGCCCAGCCCGAATCAAGACGATCATAGAAGTGCCTATCAATTGTGGGCTCTTTAACGCACATCGGTAGTTTGGTTAATATACGAAGATTGAATTTTAACAGAAGCCACCCTATTGTTAAAGCGCAAGAGCAACCTTATTATTCATCTTCAACATAGCTGTATATATGCAGTTGATGCATGGGTGCTGGTGGACCGGCACTATACTTTACGCATTTGACCCGTTTTTGCCAGTATCGGCCTTTCAGCAAACGCCACAGAATATTGCATATTGCTCAAGGCTCGCATCGTCTGGAAAACGCTGCGATTTGTTCTGTAATAATGGCCAATGAGGTTCACAAATTGTATATTTCTACTGTTTATAACTAGGGCAAGTTGTTGTTGCAGTCAAATCCGTCGAATGTTGCACTTATTTTTCACAGAAGTTGCATCAATAAGTTGCATTTATGGACAAAACCCTTGAAAATTTTAGGGTATGAGATACTCGAATCATTCCGCATCGAAGCCACTGTAGCAAAACTTAATGTTGGCGACTGCAACAAAATCAATAGCCTGAAAAAGTTGTCCCCGTGAAAATATATTTTTTTGCGGTTTAGCCTGAATGTACGTCAAATCAGAAATGACCTTAAATTTAAACGATAGTAGAATAATCAGGCGATCTATTTACATATAGTGCCAAATATTTCCAGTAAAAAGTTTGTTGCATAAAAAAATCGAAAAAACTTGCAAAAGGTTGCATGAAAAATCGAAAAGAATTGCAAAAAGTTGCATGAAAATTCAAAAAAGCTGCAAAATGTTGCATGAAAATTCAAAAAAGTTGCAAAATGTTGAATGAAAAGATGAAGAAAAGTTGCAAAAAGTTGCAATATAAGATTCCTCCAAACAACTTAAAACACCATACTACATAACTTATGAGTATTTTCGAAGCTACCAGAAGCTGCAAAAAAAAGTAGCAAAAGTTGCAAAAACTTGACCCATTTATAACTATAGGGATGGGGGTTCCCGAGTGAAAAACATTAGGGTTCCAGTAGGGTACTCGAGTATCACTTATTAAGACGTCACAAAAGTATGGATGCTCACGAGCAATGTTCCCTCTAAGCTGCGCACGTGCGCAAATGCGTAGTGCTTTCACGGTCTCTGCGAACAGAAAATCTAAGTTGCGCACAAAAAATCTGAGGTGATGACCTTTTTTTTAGTCGTTATGCACTGTTTTCCAAGGGTCTGCGCAGTGAGTTGGTGAGTGTGCGCAGACTCGTCAAAAATTAGAGGGAACATTGCCCACGAGTATCCTTTTACGGGACCACAAAGGCGTCATTTCCACTATCGCGAGTAGCTTTGTACGACATATTCCGTATGCCACGATACAGTAAGGTTTCAAGGCTTCCAAAGTCGAAAATGTATCTAAACTATAGTTACCGTTGATAAATTTACTCGTAGTGGCAAGGAGGGTATCATTTGAGTACTCGAGGAAATCTTCTCTCGCCATACCCGACTCAAATCACTAAAATTAATGCTCAATTCTGATTCGAGTACTCGAATCATTGTGCCCCGTCCTGCTGTTAACACGATGGATCGCGATATTCCTTGTTCAGTCTACGTCATAGCCCACGTGAAAGTATATATAGCTGAGTACTTGAGTCCTTTCATTAAAAGCAATCAATTTTGAAGATATATTTAAATCGCACCAACCCAACAATATGTACCTGGAATTAGTCGTTGAACTTGATACAGGAGGCGGCGGCGGCGGCGGAGGCGGTGCCGGAGCCGGAGGAGCAGGAACAGGCGGTGGGGGAGGTATCATGAGTGTGGGAGGGGCCGGACGTGACTGTAGAGAAGAAACTTCGCTTCGAAGGTTTTCATTTTTCAATTCCAGGCCGGTGTTGGCATCCTTGAGACGCGAAACTTCAACCTGGAGCAGCTCCAATTCAGCTTTCAAGTTTTTCATTTGCTCCCCTTCCAATGCTTCGGCAAGTTGAGTTTCCAATTTCAACACCTCGGAAAGGAAGACAATTGTATATATGTCTGATAAAATAGGATAGCTGCCATATTCATCGCGGATGTTTTTGTTATTGCTTGTGGTATTCATGATGTTTTTCCAATTCAATGGTCATATAAGGCTGATATTCTTTATTATGATTGCGCATCTGCTGACTTGTAGCACGACCCTGTCTACATAGGCTTTTTTTTAAAGACACCGCTCACGCGGATCGGATTACGAGGCGGCGTCTAGAATCCAGATGAACTTTCAATACTTAAGTAGGGAACTGGATTGGCGACTCGATATCAGGTATATAATCGATATCGAGCCTTTGTTACAATATTTTATGTTTTCCTCTGTGTGACTTTAAAAAATTTGTTTATAAATTGCAGGTATGGCATTCTGCTTTAGTATTTAGCTACTGTTGCATTATTTTCTATCATTACGTGGCAAACAGGATGAATCTATAGTTCTCCAACCCCGATAACATATATTTAGGGAAATTCTCCTGTCTCGAAAGAGATGTGCTCTCTATTATTGGACAACATATTTCTGACATGTACCAAGGTGGCGTGGACACAAAAGAAAACATCGGCGACTTAAAATGTAGACGGTGTTATTGTTGCTTCACTCTCAACACTGCAGTATAGTTTGCTATGACTGTACCGTGAGAAATCGTTTGTGAATGGAATGTCTGTCATGTGAGTAGCAAATATTGATCTTATACGCTGATATAGAATTATAATGTTTTGGTTTTTGCATTGTGATCGTGAACGATGCTACGCTCTGCTCTGCATACCATGTCGTATTTTACATCTGCCATTCTCCATCCTGACGATTGGCATAGAAATGGAACAAATTATATTAGGAGAATAATTTCAACAACGTTACATCGAGAACACAAAATTATAATCCATATACGATACTTACCTCTTGCCTTCGTTTGACCTTCTCTTCTTCGAGTTCTTGAGTTAATTTTTCAACGTCTTTCATCGTACTTTCAACCTTCTTATCAAAGTCCCCGGATCTTCGACTCTTCATGAGCACACTATTCCTCTGAAATACACATTACAAGAAAGGATTGAGTCCCATTCTCTAGCTATCGATCTCTACGCCCGAGAAACTCGAATTGATTTGAAGAGTAGGACAATTATTTTCCAAATCATCGCACGTGTGCAAATGTGTTTGCATGCCGCAGTCCCATAATGATATTTTTTTCGATGGTAGGCTATGCATCAACTTTAATTTTTTGCAAATTATGTCTGTAATAGGTGAAACTATTCAAGTTATTCTAGATTAGTGGTCTCCAGCTTTTTTAGACACGCCCTCTTTATGATAGTGACACGCCCCCATCATATCACAAAAATGCAGTGAGAATGCCCGCAATCCCAATGGATAGTTTGATCGCATGGGAAGTTATGACTGTTAATGAGAAAATTCTCGAATATGGAATTCGGACTATAGATGACTATACACAGAGCAACAACTACGAACTGGAGGTAAATCGCACGGAGTCCGGAAACTTTTTCAGTTGACTGCATCTTCGCGACCCCTTCAGATGCTTTCACTCCCCACAAGGGGAGCGAGGCCCCCAATTTGAGGACCACTGTTCTAGAGGGGGAGATGTATACTCGTATTCCGGATTGAACACATCACCAGCGTTTATCGTTTGCTTCTGTACTTGATTGCGCTCATGACGAATGAAAATATACCAGATGTACTATGGAAAATATGAAATATTTCATCAGATATCATTTACATAACCATGACTGCCTAATATTAGCATCACATGTCACTATTATACAGCAGGGGCGAGCTTTATATTCTCACGAAAGAGATTTTTTACTTGGAATCAAAATACCTAATATACAGGAGCCATATATGAAGTTGATCACACGATAGTATCAATGAAACGATCATTCGAGATGAATGTCAAAGGGTTAACTGATTTTCAGATAAAAAGAAAACATTATCATATTGATCACGATATGAAGTTTCAGTACACGTGTATCCTCCAATTCAGAAATGCAGAGGTGGTCAAAGTAGTCAAGAAATCTACTCAAGTAGAAGTGGAATTAGCGACGGAAAAATCTACTCAAGTACGATTATAAGTACTTCTTACATAAGCAACCTAAAACTACTTGAAGTAAAAGTAGAATTTCCTGACTTCAAATCTACTCAAGTAAGTAAGTAGTTCTGAAAATGATCGTAATTCGTTCGCATGGACTGTCAAAAGCTGCAAATGGAGCTATGCGAAAGGTGTAGAGAGCTTTATTCATATCGAAGCATCCCAGGAGGTGTCAATTTTTGATAGAATAAGCAGTCGACCACATGATGGGGTGTAAATGATAGTATTGATATTGAAATGCGATACTAATCCTTTGTTTACCCGATCACCCCGTTTTAGAGGCCCCTAGTTCAGTCGAAGAGCAATACGGAGAAGTTGTGTCGGATACGGTTTTACCACTTTGCGCAACTAGTATACGTTAATTTAAAATATGGAAGCTCGTAAAATGCCGTATAGTGTATAGCTGTATGTTCGGAAAGTATGAGGCATTATTACATTTCCTTTCATATTTCAACATGCATGTTCTCCAGACGACAGAACTGAAACTTTAATTAGAACTCAAGGTATAATACTCGTAACTGAAAGAAAAATACAAATACTACTTCCTAAAAAGCGGAAAATACATTTCATGTCTTTTGTCCAGAAAGTTTCAACAGTGGTCTGCTAAAACAGTTCTAACGTTAAAAAAAGTTATGTCCACTTTTCCAGATTATGACAAGTCATGGGCTGCTAGGTATAATTGGTAATTGCTAGATTATGAAACGGTAGTTTCAAACGCTATGGGTGCCATACTTACTGTGATGAAATATTTTATATAGGCGACAATGCGGTGTGAACGGAACCACGCAGTCCTGTATTTAAATTATATTCAGCGATACTTCCGTTAAAACGGATTTGCCATGCTATATATACTGTGCGCGAAGCGCAATGACAATTCTGGGTATTTCATGACTTTCATTATGAAAATTAAATGTTGGTACTACGTGAAAACAGCCCCGAAATTCCTTAGGCTATCTTTCTTATTGGAGGACTACTTCTACTTGACAAACTGAAAATAGCTAAAGTAGAGAAAAACTACTTGAGTACTTCGAAAAAGTAGAAGTACTTCGTTACTAACCACCTCTGCAGAAATGTAGACATAATGTCCAATTCACAGAATAACGGAACGGCAGTAAACGCTAGTAAATTCCGATCAATTAGGTTACATCATTATAATGCTGATAGGTGTAATTGAAGAAGCTAAAATAGTAGCAAATGGTGAACGTATTTGAAGCTAGTGCTGCATTGCAACTATGCTCAATTGCGAGTATTGGTCGCCGGTGCAGGCGCTATAGCGCTAGAATATTGATCGAAGATTAGCGCAATCATGGTTAGATATATTGCCAGTGAACATGATATCACTGTCTTGGAATACTGAGTTAAGAATTCCTATAGGAAAATATCGATATTATACGATCGCACAGCCCAATTGTATTTGCTGTAGTTACTCAGTTACTTTCATCTAGCATATTGGAAATGCGGCAATACATTGGATAAGTATAATCATTAAGATTATATCGCGTTATATCCTAACATAACGTGCGCACTGCGCAAAGCATCGAGCAAATCGCTAATTTTTATGGCGTATAAACAATGCATACATCATGTTGTGTACTTACCAAATAAATCCCGCTCACCTGAAAAGCTTTGTTCTTTCCATACATTTTTGCGGCATAGCTTTCGGCTCGCTGACGTACCTCTGATTCTACATTATATTTCTCTTTTAGTTTGGTCAGCTCCTCAGTCTTCTCGTGGACCACTATAGAGGTAACGTACTTATTACTAAATGCATCGATCCGATTCTACCACTGTGACTCATTGTGTGCGCTCGACCATATCATGGAATTGATGGTCATTTCTCTTGATATAACCCTAACCAGGAATCTAAATTTAATTGGAGAAATTCCAGTAAGATAATAACGAATTGGGGATGGAGTATAACAGGCTCATTGATGACCTATTTACCAATCGCATGGAAATTACAGTCGTTACCTGCCATATGGCACATGAGCTCACTTGATCATAATAATATGAAGACACAAACCAACATACGCTGCGGAAACAACCTATTCTGAAATCAACAAGTTCAAGTTCAAGTTTTTTCATAAAATTTCATCACTGAAAAACCTCACAAGACTGCACTACAATGAATGATAGGAAGATGCCAAAACGACTATGAGTAGTCTTAAGATCAGACACCCACCTGAGCCTAGGCGATGTAAAGAGGAGGCATTCAAAGTTTCAAACTGAATGAAAGTAAAAGAAGATAATACAAAGTGGCAAGTGACGGAAGGCGAGATCGATATTATGTCGTGGTCCGGTAAATGGTGCGGGCTGAATAGTATTCATTCAGCAGAAATTGCTTGTATTTCGACTTGAATGTGGACATGGACATGAACATGCTCGACGACTGTCGGATAGCCAGCGAGATACTGTTCCACACTTCAGGTCTGCCATATTTGATAGAGCGATGATCATTTTTTGATAACGCTGTCACTTGGCATTTTTCGATTATACAGCTTCCACTATAATCCATCACATTAACGTCAAGTCACCTTTAGATATTGTATGTATTATAAACACAGTATACCGATATGTATAGTACGTTTCGATAGAAATGGAAAAACAATTTTGACCTGCTTTTAGTCGGTCGTTGTCCGTTTGTCTCTCCGTCAACGCATCTTCCAGGATAATGATTCGGTCGGCCATTTCATGGTTCTATTTTGATGAATACCAGTGAAAACGCATAGGATTCATAAAAAGTCATTCTCAGTTTATTACCTCGGTTTCTAGTTTGTTTACCTTTTCCAGCGCAATATTTAGATCACTTTTTGCCATCTGATCTGCAATGCAATGATAAATATACAGTATGTATATATATTGTATCAGTCTGATTTCAAATATTGCTATGCCAACAAAAGCAGCACAGTAGCATATGAAGGGGCCAAACAGCAATCTCTATGATCTGGGGTGCATAGATAGCAAGGTGATGTGAAACAGGGCACGAGCTCCACCAGGTTATTAGACATTAAATTCCGAAATTCGGTCTTTCAAGTTGAATCTGGTTGCCTGCCTCGTGATAATGCCACTGATCTAGGCTCACGAAATCATTTAGTTCCGAATTACTACATATACCGTCTATGCCAGTGGTTCTCAACCTTTTTGGCTTCGCGGACCCCTTTTGACCGTCACG
>ATSW01008489.1:0-10831 GCA_000444245.1 Botryllus schlosseri | reverse complement strand
ATATATGTTTAATTGTCCAGGTGGCTAAACGGCTGGCGCCGAATGTTCCTGTCCTGGCGATCTGAACCCCACGGGACAAATGCCATCCCGCAGGGAAAATATTTGCCAGTAAAGCAATACCAATTTTTGTAGCCTTTTAGTTTTGGCGATTTTCATATCTTTTGACAAAGCAGACATAGGACGTCACGAAATAGCATCATGTAACGAAGTCAATATATCAACGGGTCTGCCCGAAGATGTTTAATTCAGATTTAGGGGTCCTACCTTTTCCAACACACCTCACTCAGCTCTACCGGTAAATCTGATTACGCGAGCAGAGAGGGGATTAAAAATTGATTGCAAAATATATGTAATTCCTGATCATATTGACCGATTCAAACATGAATTATATAATTTTTTCGCGCTTCGCGCGTTTACGGTACTGGTGGGGACTGAAGGCTCGGAATAAATCTGAAGTGGGGAATGAAGACGAAAAGGTTGGGAACCACTGTATAAAAGGGTTGGTTAAAGTGGGTACTGCGCGATGTAAGCACTGAGCCGTCCAAGAAACAGAGATACGTTGCAATTAGATTATTATTCTACTGCTAGTGCATAAACGTATTATGTCATCATTTCGTTTTCGCTCAATTTATTTGTGATGTTACAAGGAGGGATCAGTAAAAGGTACAATCAGTCACACCACCGTATCGCGAATACAGTAATCCGAACATAAACAAGATACCGAGATTTAGCAACACCGTTTACTTGATGACTTGGAATTCCTCGTAAATTTTGCTCCGAGTCACGAGTCAATCCATATTTTTGAAGCGCCGTATTAAGTCAAGTGATTTTTGCAAAATGACTCGAGTCAAGTCAAGTCATACGAAAAAGTTGACTCGAGTCTGGCGGGGGAGATGGTGTAGCTGTAGTGGTTACGATAAGCCCCCACCTATCTGACGGACCGGGCTCGATTCCCGTCGGAGGATTATCTGGGATCCTCTTCCCCCGCCGTTGCCGTTCTTACGGCGACAAAAAAGCCCAGTAAAAGACCCAACGAAAGAAAGCACTCACAAGGAATGGAAAGAACTAGTAGAAAGGGCCGCGGTTTCAAGAAAAATATCAACATCGAAAAGAACTGTGACTGCGGGCACTCTAGGCCGAGGTGGATGTTAGAGTAAAGGATCACTGCTGATGCGTGTCGTTCGACATCCTCCTATCTGCTCATGACATCGCATTGCGTCTTATCGCATTGTACATTGTGTGTGACTTGTTCAGATAAAAAATATAACCCAACGATGTTATGTTATCCCAACACAGACTCCAAGCAGAGACTTATGACGAAAGTGATTGGAGTAGGCAGACTCTGGATCTCTCAACTGGTACGAAACAAGACGACCAAGTGGACGAATATCTCATTGAAATACCGTTGAAAAATCGACAGTGTCCTGGTATGACCAAATACTCCAGTACATGAACAATAAATGAATAAATGAACAGACCAACAGCAACAAAACAAAGCTGGTTACTTATACTCTCACCACGTCGCTTACGAAAATGAACACACGTGCGCTCCAAAGCAGTACAAGTGGTGAGTGAGCCATTAAACCTAATTTTCACTTACTTGATTATATTACTACAACATGTAAACTCTATTAATTCATCCTGGTGAACACGAATAGTGTTACTCGCATGTAATATTCACATATTGATTTGAATAATGACAACTCATGAGACCCTACAACTTTATTACCGAACTAGTTATTTTTGACGAAACTAGAAATGCAAACTCTATTCGTCTCGACATCTCAACATCTTACAACACTCGAAAGAGTCAATTACGAAAACACTGTCAAGTAAATCCGTTGTAACTCACATACCACAAGAGTATGCGTCCGAAAATAGACAAACGGCACTTGTGCAACCACCACATCTAACGATCCATATCAATGTCAGTTGTATTCTTCACATTTCATTATTCTACTGTAAAAGCGATTGATAGTTTTTACGACGCAATAACTACAAATCAATGCTTGCGACTTGAGATTAACATTGAGTGTACGAGATTTGAATGTCGGAAATATAACCGAGAATTAATTTCTCACAGACGAATCCGTATACTTTAATGTAAGATATCGTGAGGCAAGTAAATTCTTTACGATGACATTGATTCACAATCCGACCTGGTAGCACAACGAACTTTGCTAAAACCTTCAAGATTTTCAAGTACAAACTAGATGATCAAGAATGACGAATGTGTGCGATCTCATTTTTGTGGTTTGCAATCTGCAAATTTCACATTAGCATTCTTGTTGATTATTCTTGGATATGGTGATGCTATTTGTATCAATTGGGTTTCCACTTTAGTATTTTGCTTCATGTCTTAGAGCCCTACTGGAATCTCTGTACGTTTTGCCTGATATATCAGGTGAGCAGCGATGATTCTCCAAGTTGAAGTAATTTAATAAAAAATAAAACGTAGTGTGAGCACAAGAAACCGATTCCGTACAGGTCTTAGAGCAGTCCCGTGCATGGGTTTCTCAAATAGCGGGTTGATATTCCTTCAAGTTGAGAATTATTATGTAACCGAGTAATATAATGACTGTCGTCTCCAAGTAGAGACTTATGAAGAATGTGATTGGAGTAGGCTGACTCAGGATCTCCTCTCTGAACTGGTACGAAACTAGAACTCCAAATGGACGAATATCTTATTAAAATACCGTTGAAAAATTGCTGGTAATATCCTTAATAAAACCAAATGCTCCAATAAATAAAACAATAAATGAACCGACCAACAACAACATAACAAAGCTGGCTACTCTCACCACGTCGCTCACGTAAATGAACAGTGATAACACGTGCGCTCCAAAGCAGTATAAGTGGCGAGTGAGCCATAAAGAAAATAATATCCACCGTGACAATGACCATGGATAATACGTTGCTCAGAATTTTCAATCCAAAGTTTTATGTGCTTACCATACAATTTATTTCTTGTGTCAGGCTAAAAATTATTCGAGAACCTCCGCTTTCAGTGCTTTATAGACTATAACCATTCCATTTTATCCAACAAGATACCTGAAACAAATCCAACTGGTACATCGTTTAATGGTCAATCATCCGAGAGGATGAGATCTAGTTGGTATTGTTAGTATTCTATCATTTAAAAACACCAACAGATACTATGAGAGGAAAGGATAGAAAGGTATTGAAATGACATGAAGTCTTTCAATCAGACAGGTATTTAACAAAGGGCATAATATATCTAGAAAGGGTTTGTATTGAATCCAGTGCTAAATCGGGAATATAGACCATTGCAGTTGGTGATAAGGATAGAATCATGATTTCAGCACTTCCATCACGAGGACGAGACGACAAGAAGCAGCAGCATTATTTTCGTCGATAACAGCTATTTGATATCCATATGGATGATATACATTGATATGGGTACTTTCACCATCCTCATTGTACCTCAAGAGACGAAATTAGGTCCATGTTTAGTCCAGTCCTGTAGTAAACCATATAGCAACAAAACAGTTTTGGGTCGAGTTATCTTTATCGCCCCTAGTGTTCAAAATGAAGTGGAAATGCCCCACTGCGGGCCACTCTGTACATGGCGCTGGCAGCATGGAAAATCAACACTAAAGTTATTATAAATAGGGAACATAGGGGCATTATAACCTATCTTTGTGCCAACAAGCTCATTTCGCCGATAGATTCATGTGTGCATGATTTTATTACACAAGGCATTCAGTTACTGCCAGGGTTTTAACCAAGTAACAAGGCTCCGAGTCACAAGGCTCCGAGTCACAAGGCAATCTCACTTTTACAGTCTTGACTCGAGTCAAGTCGAGTCATTTTCAATTCACCACCGAGTCAAGTCAGTTCAAGTCATCAAGCAGAGGTTCTAGTCCGAGTCATGGTATTATGACTCGAGTCCAAGTCATTGTGTTGACTGCTTAGTTTCCAGAAGTCTTGTTAAACCCACGCATTTCGAATTATAAGACACTAATTTTCCTCACTTTTAGCAGTTTCTGGTCGCATTTTCAAGTACTAGTACCTATGCACGAAATACCAATAGGGTCGTTACGTTACTATTTTCGAAATTACAATGAAATGTTGGTCTAAAGGCCGTCTGAATCTCGAGTCAATACGCAGATATATTATTTGCAATGAATATTTGCAGTGAATCACTGCAATCAATATTTGCAGTGAATCAAGTATGATTTGGAAGTGCTCGGTAATTTGAAAAGATTCAAAGAGTACGAGTCAGTCTTTATATGAACTGAAGTGAATATGTGGACAATGTAGAGGCCCATGTTCTACGACTATAAGACCGTGGTCAGTCGGCATCCGTATATGGCGTTTCGACTGCTATGGTCATTTAGACACCATGTAGATATATATTAGCCCACTTCTATCCATAGATTCTATGAACCACTAGCCTATACACCTCAAATCTTAGAAATAAGGACGGTATGGCCTGTATAGACCTCGCGTTTCGTCACATGTCACCTCATTTTCTGCTTGTCCTTTTATGTTATCTTCTATTTGCCTTCTTTTCGTTCAGTGTGCATACCTTTTCTTTACATCTCCAAGGCCATGGGTAGGCAATTATTTTTCTCCGCGGGCCAAATTAGAGGCATAAAATATGTCGGCGGGCTGAGTTAGAAATTTTAGCAGTATTCTCCAGCGCATTGATTTTATTTCCTAATTGAAAGCAGTGTATCACACTAAATAGGCTCAGTGGATGTGTTGATATTGACGAATGAGAAAGTGACGGTTGATTACCAAAAAATAAAATATTTAGTTGCCATCATATTTTGAAACAATGTTAAACATGATACATTTTGAACTCCTTTTATACCCCTATGCGCGTTTTTCTATCAATACATTAAAATGTTTTTGGAATGACCGAAACAGCCATCAGTCATCGTCGTCCCCAAACGTTGGTCTTGCCTTCCCCCCATAGAGTTATAAACCAAACTCCTGAGAGCTTTGTCCCCAGACCAGACCCCATCGGGTTCGCAATGCACATTTTTAACACTACTTCTGAGAGGGATTTCTTGTATACATTAATTTGCAACGTTTTATGCCCTGTAGGCTCGCGAATCCCGGAATTTTTCCATGACTCATGATTCAATCGGTCAATAAAATTGGTAATTGCATATTGCTGTATTTTTTCAACTTCTCTCAGCCCACGTACTCAGTTTTACCCCTAGAACGTAGCGAGGTGTTGTCTTGGAAATAGATTCGGAGGGCCCGGGGCCTACGATATATCGTAGGCCCCGGAGGGCCCGTTCGTTCGTTCGCTACGCTCGGCACTAACTACTAAAAAGACGGGTAGTAACCAAATATTTAGTCCTCCGAACCATCTTTGAATTTTAACTTTCGGCATTCTTTTTTATATCCTTTATGGGTGGTGATATAGGCCTACTCATAAACATCACGGGCACTGTTTGACTTGTTTTACGATTTAGGGATTTGGAAACGCCTCACGTAACAATTTGAAACACAGACCGTGTAATGCATAATGTGACAATGGCAACAAAGAAGGTTTCGTGACTTCTTTTGACTTTAAATGCAACGGAAAAATTTGTTACATTGACTTTACTTTGAATCTGGATTAGGCACGTGAGGTACGGATAGGCTGCGTGCGTAATCATGACATGTTAATGAACAGGCTAGATAGTAACGAATTTCCGGTTCAGTTTATATATCCTATGGTTTTAGTCCACGCAGCAACATTAAAATGTAAATATTATATGTTCAATTTCAAGCAACCTTTCGAGGGACGCGCAGAATAGCTTCACGGGCCGCAATTTGCCCAGGCCTGTCCTAGGTCATGCAGGTGGGTGTCTGATTACAAATACTACTCTGATTCGTTTCGACACCTTCCTATATTTTCATTGTATCGCAATCTTGTGGTATTATCTGATAAAATTGCTAATAATATACGAAGGTTGTATTTTGACTTGAATGTGGACAGGACATGCTCCGACGTCTACAAAAAATTAACGAACATTTCGTTTTTACCCAGCTAAATCACTACTAGACAAATAGATAGTATTAAAATGGCATCAGCATCTCCCCCTAATACGACAGCACCTCCTCAAGGATACCCACAGCCCCAAGCGCCGTACCCACCGCAACCTCGACCTCGACATCAACAGGCCGCTAGCGGTTACCCACCCCAATACGCAAGGCATGGAGAACAGAATGTCGGTGAGTACGCTAAGGATGGGAAATTTGATATTTACATTTGCGAGAGCTTACGTCTGTGCAACGGTACATAACTTCAACATACAATTGAATAATATATACGTATTTGTTTCTTGCTGTAGGGGAGACCGGGGACAAATGTAACACGGGGCAAATGTAACGATCGACCTCACCGCTAGTAGGATAAAGAAATCGCCTTCATATTTTGAGTGCACATGCGGTAGTTATGTCTTCTAATATATTTGAAGTTACGTTGAGCTACGACGCGAAACCCCGGAATAATTTCGAAAAAGCGAAATTTTAGACCCTTGAGTAAATATTTTCTGATCTGGAATAATTTGTTCTGAAGAATAAAACCTCCAAGTGGTTACAATGCAATATATGTAGCTGGAACAATGTTACCATAGTCTACCGTGATGATAGGGAAACTAGGACTCGCGTAGCCGGGAAGGCACCATCCTGAGACATTAATCATGGTCGAGCTTTTCAGGGGCAATTGTAACACTCTGTTACTTTTGCCCCGTTACAATATCTTTTCAGTGCTGAATGTATGTGTTCATACGTTGGTAAAACTATATATCTACTGCAGATGAATCTTGCAACAGCCAGACGTTCAATATCCGATCAGACACTACCTTGTCATACCAAGTCTAACATGATACTCAGTCGGAACAGCCATACAGAAGTGGTGATGTGAATCTTAGGGCCGGTTATTTCCGTGATTCTACTACCCTATCTCATGTTGATCAACTTTTGTTGTGTCGGCCTTCAATGGTCACTTAAGAGCTTGCCCATGACTGAATCCTCATCTCATGACTTTGAACATGGCCCACTTACATTTTGTCATCTGGTGTGAACAATTTATTTTAATTTTGCACGGAACAGAAGATTACACTCTTAGCGAAAAAAGATTGTTTTCACACCTGTGTACCACCCGTGATATACGGATGTGGATACACACCTGTGGTACACGAAACCATGCAGAAACTCCCTCAGACTTCCACCACGCTATCAATCAAACGCAACATTTTAATCCAAATAATGCTTATATTTACGTAGGGACGCAGGGACGTAGGAACGTAAGCACGTATGTATAAGCACATGGTATTTATAACCGTCATATAATTCTGATTTCGGTTCTGTTTTCGTGTACCACCTTTTGGGTGTGAATACACACTCTTTTTGCTAAGAGTGTACCATTAGCTTTGATGCCACACAATGTTGTGTCCTCGTTTTGCTACACTATCATCGGTCCATTCAACAAAGATATTTTAGCCAGGTCGGTTTCGCACCTTCGCAGGTGACCGAATGCCCAACCCATTGTGCACGCTGAGCTACAGCACCTTGGTAGAAGAGGCCGAATATGTGTAGGGAGATGATGGAATGAATGTGTTTCTTGTACACTTTGAGCTCATGCAGAAGGCACGAAGGATGATAATTTATTCAGATGCCCACAATGCGATGGGGCGTAGCCTGGAAGCGTTCAAACTTCTATTTTTTAGTTTAATTCAATAGTACAATTTGTGCTCCCATTATTGCTATTCATTTCGTTTGTTTTTAGTTATAAATAAAACTGCTACAATTGCCCCGGGCTACGGGGCGATTGTAACTTTTGAGCGACGATTTTCGCGACCCAAAATTTCCATGATTGATTATTGATTGAGATCCATTTTAGTTTTTATATCAACTATCGAGTTGTTGGCTTCTTTATATAAAAGTTAGGAAATGAAATATCCACGAGAACACCACGCAATGTTCGAAAATACAAAAACTGTTACAATTGTCCCCGGTCTCCCCCTACATTTATTATGGCTTCCATGCAGACTTGGACAACTAGATGATTTTAGTTGTCTAATTTCACTAAATTAGAGCAAAATGCCAGTAATCTAATTCTAATCTAATTTGTGAAACGTTTCGATGCTCTAATTCTAATCTAATTTGTGAAATGTCCCTATTCGCTAATTCTAGTTCTAATCGAATTATTGTTTTCGTGAAAATGCCTCTTTGTCTAGGCATATTGTACTATTGCAGTGAGTTAACAAGAATATCTCCTCTTGCGCAAGTTAATCCAGTCATATTAGATATGACGAATAATAGCCTGCTAGAGTAGCTTGTAGTCTGCGATCTGCGAACAACATTCTGGTTTTTGAAAATTTACGTAAATACATCGCCGTTCCGACTAACATAGGCGATGCCCATGGTTACCATAAAAGAAGTAATATTTCATTAAAGTATAGTAAAAATCGAGCCAAGCTTGGTGTACAGAAGTTAACAATTCTCATGGGAATGCACTGTTGTTGTTGTTGTTGTTGTTTATTAAACAAAAATATGTGGCGCTTATCGCCTGACGGCCCTTTGCACCACGCACTGTGATTTGATATGAACTGAATTTTGCTGTATTCATTTCCCATATACAATTTCATTCAATTTCCAAGTTTTTGGAAACTGAGTACCTCTAATTCTAATTCTAATCTAATTTGGAAAAACTGTGTAGCTCTCATTCTAATTAACATCTAATTTGAGAAAAACTGTGCAGCTCTAATTCTAATTTTCTAGTTGTCCAAGTCTGCTTCCATGTGCTTTCAACCAGATATGAGATAAGACAAAAAGCGGCCAAGCACGAGTGATACGGTCATGCACAGTTGGGTAAGACATGGCGTCATACCTTGCTACTTCACCGGGAAGCATCAACATAATACATACAATAACCCACGTCACATCTCCTTCTCAAAATATCACAAAATAATAGAAAACGAAACTACTCGAATTAGCATATAAATTACAACAACGAATCAAGTTGTGATATAGTCTTGCAAGTATGCTGGCCGAATTACTGTACGACTTGGCCTGCTGCGACTGGAACCAGAAAACGACCCATTAGCGTCGCCGTTCACTACTGCTGGTCTGGCAATAGAGATGTCGTCAAAGTCAAATGTTACGTGCGGGCGAGTTACAGTAGTTCGAATAAAATTTCTGTTGCCTCGGTAGGTCATTGCATCCGTCGCCTTGAAAATGTATGATCTGTCATTCAGTTGCTTAATCACCACTGCTTCAAGCCACAAGCCATTTTCTGTCTTTTTAAATCGAACCCGTTGACCCTGACCCAAAAGGGCGAGGTCTTTTGCACCACGATCGTAATACTTTGCCTGTTTTCTTTTTCGGTCCGTAAGCGATGGAATAACATCAATTTTCGGCTTAAGCAGTTTAGGTGCTAGTGGCACCAACGTCTTGGTGCGTCTACCAAATAGCCTCTGTGCTAGAGAGCCCGGGACAGTCTCTCCTGGAGTGTTTCTCCAATCCAACAGTACAATATTTAAGTCTTTTTTGTCAGTTGCCGCTTTGCGAAGTAACGATTTGAAGATTTTAATAGCTGATTCCGCTTTTCCACTCGATTGACTGTGTCCCGAAGAGCTGGTCACATGTTCGAGGTCATCTTCCTTTGCAAATGCCTCGAAGTCATGAGCAGCATAGCATAGACCAGCGGTTCTCAACCTTTTTTGACACGCGCCCGCCTTGGCGATGGTAAAAATAATCGCGCGCCCCTGACCCCCCCCCCTTACATTTATCATCATGTCAAAAAGAGCACATCATCTAATACAGAGGTGGGCAACCTTCCTGCTAACCATGGCAGCACTTCGATTACTTATGTAGCCTAAGGCCGCATTCCAGGGTATAGCCGCAATGACCGATCTGGACGAAAAATGCCTATGGTAAACTGTCCATATCCATTCCCGCTGAACTCCGGACTATTCACAACGGCCTATTGTACGCACCGAAATCGCGAGTGGCAATGTTATGAGTAGTTGCTGGGAGTGCATATTGTCGCGCGGAGCCGCAAAGAATTGCTATTTCTTGAGAATTATTATTTCTTGAGGATTCCCATTCCTGCTACAATTAAGAAGGGCGCTACTACATTAAAATCGAAAAATGAAGTCTTGTTGAATTGCGCGGAGCGCGAAGAAAATTTCAAGATTAAATAAAATCTTTCGAAAATTCGGGAGTGAATTCGTAATTGCAATTTGCATGTCTACGGCTGCCAACACATACTAATTGAATTAGGCGTCGACGGCCGCACAAATTCCCTTCTACGGCCGCATGCGTACGGGCTGTCCACCCCTGATATAATAGTATACATAAGGTATATCTTACGCCAATTTTGAATCCGCATTACAGTTGTTTAGTCTTTTACATTGCTGACAAACTTCCCCAAACTTGTTTAAAAATAACAAAAAAACATTGAAAAGGACATCAATTAATTTCAAGGTAGGTTGCACTGAGACTAATCCTGATGCTGGTATGGTGACTACAGAGAGCACGGCGTAGTTCTGTCCTGCCATGCTAAATTTGATCAGTTTTGGAAATGAATTAAATTGTGTTGATTTATAGCCAAATTGAGGGCGAAACCGGGCAACCTATATTGAATCTAAGTCTGTCTTAGGCAGTGCAGTTCGCTAGCTATCAACAACACAGCTACCTACACTGTAAAAAATAAAGGTGTCCATAAACATGTTTACACCTGGTACCTCTTAATACATGTCCATCATGTAAAACCATACGACAGGTTTGGTTCCACCTGTTGCCTAACATGTTTCTGCCCGTCATGTAATCTCGAAAACACGTCTGACCTGAGACTTCA
>ATSW01008485.1:0-12039 GCA_000444245.1 Botryllus schlosseri | reverse complement strand
CCCCTAAAAAAACATGTGAGGCACTGCGTCACCTACCTCCCCCAACCCCACGTCACTGACGGATCACGCCCTGCAGCGCGTATGTACTGCTGTAGTGACCATGTTTGGCTCCACCTACGCACATGGGCAGGAAAATATGGCGCACATCAGAATTTTCCCGAGCAAGATGTGAAAGTATAAACTAAACGTTGACTAATATGTATGCGTAAAGGCCCATCAAAACAGTATTATCATCTCCTTACCGAGAATCCTTGACATATAAAAAAGGTCAAAAGCACAAAGTGTGGTGGTCAATGATGCGTGTATATTTACCGTGAATATTCCTGCTTCTCGCACCCTTTCAGGAATGCTTCAGCGCAATCAATCCCGTGCTTTGCTTTAACAATTTCCGCCCGCGCCAGACAGCTTTCGTCCGTGTTAATGGGAATCAAACTATCAGTATAACAATCATCGCTCCTCCAATTTTCGTCCAACAAAACTGTAAAAGGACAATATCGTTCAACATGACTTGTAAGGCCAGGCTTGCTGTCTGACGTTGATTGTATTCGTGGTCTGGTGGGCATTCAGGAAGGCAGAGAGATGTGCGCAAAGTACTTCTTTTATTGAAGTGGATCTACTATTACAAGTAAATACATGCTAGTCTGCTCGAGCATGTGGTTTGTATGTGTTGGTACGTTGGTATGACTTCCTTACATTATGTTATTTCGTGAACTCCTGTCTGCTATATCAAAAAATATAGAATCGTCCAAACTTAGGCCTACTAACCTAAAATATCACACAATTTGAGATTGGTATTTCTTCATTGGCAATCCCTGCGGGATGGTATTTGTCTTGTGAGGTTCAGATTGGCAAGACAGGACTATTCGGCGTCAGTCATTTAGGCGCCTATGGATAATTAAACCTATATGTATTTTGTATATATAACGAAGTTTTCGGTCAGCATAAGGGCAGTCCTTTTCGGCCAAGGTTTTCTCGCTACTGATCGTTCTGGCACTCTACTTGGAGTCAGATGTTACATGGCCTAAAACTTTATATGTCTTGGTGCGTCGTATCGCGGTAATTGCCAAGGCCGATATGCCCATTTCTATAAATCTTCCGTATTTTTTCTTGGGGGAACAGTACCTAATAATCCAGAAATTCGGCAACTTGAAATCGCGCCTGGCGCGAAAATTTTTTGAAAAAGTTGCATAAATTTTCAAAATACACTCTTCAATTTGTGCTAATTCACGAAATAATTTTGGGCCCCCTTCGCCCCCCCCCCAATTGGGGGGTTTGGAGTGCGGCAGTTACGGCCCTGATAACAATAAACCTCTACGACATATTCAATAGAAATTTGTAACATTTAGAAATGCTTCGTGGCCTGCCTGAAATAGCTTCAATACCGATTCTTACTGGTTTCGCGTCGAAGCTGTGGTACGTAAACAGGTTTCTTACGGATCGTAAGTCGCAACGCTTCACCTGACGAGATGGCAATCTCGTGTGGCTGCACGCCTTACCATCGAAATAAAATACTAAGCAAGTGAAATGGCAAACTGCGTTATTGGCCTCTATAGGTATTAGGGTTGCTCACGGCCGGGGTGTAATGCAATTCGTTATTGATGATGCTTTAGTACTGCTGTATCTCTAAAATAAAGAATAAAGATAGAAGTCTCAATTAGTTACGTCAAATAAAGTTGATTCGATCGTCACTATATTGCTAATAGATCATAACCACCGGTCTATCACCCGGCTTCCCGGTCGCATAGCTTGTGCGTTTGTGTCCCGAATGGGTTAAATCAAAGACTTGCGTGCAAAGCCGCCACCCACAGCTTCCCCTCTAGGCATCGGGCTCTTCCGGATAGCGCGGACAACTGATAGCCACAAGAAAAAATATGTTGAAAACCACCGGGCCATAGCTTTTTACCTGTCTCAGTGTTTCAAATGGCTTTATAGAATAGCTAATATTCATACCAGCTTTAACGCCATTTTCTCCGTCTCCAGCAACTCTTTTCTTCCGACTGGGATATTTGCAATAGTTCCTGAAATCGTATTTTGCAGGATACGGTGGTCCGTCTGTGACAACTTGGAAGCCTCCTTCCTATACCAATAGAAAGAAACTCATTAATTTCAATTGCCAATATACATCAAAAACTGATATTCTTGAGTTTTCAGTCCAAAAAAATCATATAGTGCAGATGTGGTCCAGAGATACCTAGATCTAGTCGAGATATCCCTGTAGTAAGCATTGGTTATACCCAAGTAGAGATAATGCCATAAATTTTCCCTTAAATACGAAAACAAATAGGCTAGTAATTGTTAGAGCACACCAAACAACTTCCAGGTAGCGATGTAATCCGACACGTCACACAAGTAGGCTACTCGAGGAGGTTCTTAAAACGTAAATTGAAATGCTACACAGCACACTCTTAGTTGTCAGTCGTATATGCCAGCTTTCGAAATTACAATATGCATCTTGTTGACGAACAGAGAATGACTGATGCCGATGAAATATGCAATTCTCGAAGTTATAATCAGTTTTGTAATACACGGGTTTACGTCGCCCCGTAGTCATGGCAATTTCACTCATGAACGTGGTGAGAATCCATCCATATGCTATTTTCTACTTCACAAATCTAAAATGTGGAAAGTCCTTGATTTAGTAACTTTTGATTGTTGAAGTAAAGCGGAAGAAGCCTAAAATGGCAAACACTTGACTAATTAATCGGCGGCCCACTTCAGCACTTCGAAAAGTACCAGGTTAATAATCCCCTCTGCATAGAGCATTGTGGTAATTTCTGTAAAGGGTAATTTCGTTCCATGCATAAGTGATGTATTGCAGTTATGTTTCGTATACTCAAGTCTCCTAAACAAAGCTGTAAATGCAAGAGTAACGAGACTCGCCTCAAATACGTGTTGAGCATCTCTACCACCTTCCCTGCTACATCCTTGATCGTATTCGTTCAATCCTTCAAATACGTTGTGGCGAGTCAATCGGCTGTCGCCGTAGAGGAAATAGGCAGCTCGGTCGACTGCTGACACTCCGATAAGCGCATTCGGAGAACCTGATAAAAGTTTAGTGCAGAATCGTTTATTTGATTAAACATTTCATCGCATTCAAAGTCCAACAAGAAAATGAATAGCCCTTACAAGGCAAAATGATTACATTCGATACGACTTGGTGAGGTCCACTAGCTTCCAACATTCCGACCACATAGTCTTGGACCGTGATGACGCGTCCCTAGGTTTTGTGCTCGTAAGCTACCGATGGGAAACGGCGATTTCGCACAGGAAAACATCCACGGTTTACTTAGTCAGAGCGTAAGGTGTGATGACTACAATTAAATCTTTCCTTATTCAGTAGAGGTTCTAAAAATCCTTAGGACAGGGGTTCTTGAAGTATGGGTCGTGCAGGGTATAATTTTGGGTCGCGACGGCACCAGAGCGATCGTGAAATTTTTGCAACGAAAAAATTTCTTAGCGCTTCGTGCGATTTCCTTAGACATTTCCGAGGTCTCTGTGTTGGCACTAGAGCCAATAATCAAGGCACGTAGAAAAGCCGCATGACTTTATCATGAGAATGTGCGACCTTTGAATGAGGATACACAATTTAGTTTCAATTCTTGATAAGAATTGTCCGACATAGGTTTCTCTGGAAAACACCGTCAAGGACCGTTGGGATACTTTCGTGTAGGGGTGTGCAACGAGCGGGCGGGAATATGATGTACACGTATTTCGAGGTCAGCCCCCTCGGCGCAGGAACTTATGAAGACTTGAAGTTTTGACCAGCATAAGGTTGGGCGAATGTGGTGTCAGAAATATCGACGGCGATAGAACCTTAGCCAAAATTGACAATCGCTGGTTGGCCAAAACCATCGATATTGACATGTTCGGTCGTCGAAATGGTCGGGACTTAACAGTCCCGTCCTTGCGATCTGAGTGGACAGTAGCACCGATGAGACCCCAAGAGAAAAGAATACACTCCAATATGAAATCGCGCGCGTCAGACATGTTTCATAGAGCTGCGTTACGTACAACCGTTGTCTGCCCGTTCTCTGTGTCATACATCTTACCAATATTAAAAATATCTCCTTGTTGATGTGTTGGGCTTGGGTCGCAAGATGCCAATAAAAGCCGGATTTGGGTCGTGGTCTAAAACGGCTGAGAACCCTTACCTTGGGACCACAGGTTCGCTAACTAGTTTAGGGGGTCCGCGAAAAGGAAATGCTGAAATACATTATCATGAAACTGCAAAACCAGATTATTGTTCTTCGGGAATGACGCCTTGGGTGGGATTATAACTAAGTTGTCTAATCATCAGTCAGCTTATTGTAGGCCTCAAATGGCCTAAATTAGGGTTACCATAATTCGTAATTGGAAAAGGAGGACACTTATTTCAAATCGAAAAAGTTGGTCTATCGAAATTAAAAACAGCTGATTTCGAAATATTTACCATAAACCTGGTCGTGTTGACTAAAAAAGAAATGAATTGAGATGGACGTGACGACCTTTTTCTTTTAAAATAGTCTTCGGATTCTGAAATTTTTGGGGTACACGCAGTCGCCCAAAAACCTAACGGAGCCCGCGATATCTGTATGGTAATCCCCGATACTTAACAATATGACAATGTATGTATATGGACAGTGTACACTAGGGCTCTTCAAAATTGAATTTGTTTCTCAAATCGTACTGGCTACTTGATAAAATTGTTAGGTTACCTAATCTAAGCCTACGCACCAAATTTGGTTCAATTCCAACCAGTAGCCGCATTGCTACAGGAGAAGAAAGTTTCTATTTATTATATAAAAATAAATAACAAAAAATTTGAAAGTTTTCCGTTCACCCGATGAAAGTGTTAGGTTGTCTATAGAAACGATGTTCACCAAATTTTGTTCAATTCCAAACAGTGGAAGCGGAGTTATTGCCGTCGGAAAATTTCGATTTGAATAAAATAGTATTTACGGTGGGCACCACTATAATAAGTAATTAATGAATTGGTCAACGTAAATACTATTTTATTCATAATCCAAAATTTTCGACGGCAATAACTGCGCTGCCACCGGTTGAAATTGAACCAAATTTGGTAAACATCGTTTCTATAGACAACCTAACACTTTCATAGGGTGAACAGAAAATTTTCAAATTTCTTGTTATTTATTTTTATGTAATAAATATAAACTTTCTTCTCCTGTAGCAATGCGGCTACTGGTTGGAATTGAACCAAATTTGGTGCGTAGGCTTAAATTAGGTAACCTAGCAATTTTATCAAGTAGCCAGTACGATTTGGGGAAAAAAGTCACTTTTGAAGAGCTTTAGTGTACACCCAACCCGTGGAGTTGAAACGACATAACTATTTTACATAATTCATTCACAGCGAAATACAAGCTAGCGTCACTATACTGGTTGATCGATTGTGTTCAAAATCGATTCAGGTGCGACTGCTGGAAGATATCGCACTCGTTATATTCAATTGCGCTGACCCAACTTTGTCAGATCGGTTAATCAGGATACAGACTGGCTGTGCAGTACGCATCACAAAACATGCAATATAACAAAAATACACTTTACCTTCATATTTGACCTCGACGCGATCTCCAGGGAGAACTCGCTCTGGTACAGATACTTTAATTTCCTGAAATACTGACGATAAATATCTGTCGATCGACAGTCCGATTACGACTTGTTTACCTGCGCACAAGCGTCCAATACATCAACCCACAGTGAATTCGACACCATTTTATTTTTGTGCAAGTAATACACAAATATCCTGAAGGAAGGCACCATCTTGCTTGTGATGGCTATCGTCATGGTGTGGTGACGTGACCTGGCCTCCGGTTTATCCGAACCGGTCGCGACGATTGAGCCTCTAGCCGAAATCTGGCGTTCGTAAACTTGAATCAGCGCATCAAATATGCATATTTTACACGGCCGAGTATTATTTGTAACGCAAAGGAATAGAAAACTCAAGGCTTGATTAGGTGGTTTGTAAAAGTTTAAGTTTCGAAGAAATTCTTTACCACCCCTCTACCTATGGCAGGTGCGGGCAACATCTCAAGTCGGCGGGCTGGATATGGGGAAAGGAATACTTATCGGGCCGAATTCCTGAATCGATGCATTAATCACGGATTTATACACCTATACAAGGATGAAATTGTATTTAATGTAGACTATAAGTTCCGTAGAGACCAAAAACAGTATTGGAGTTTTTGATTGATATTTCTCGGATTATCCCTGATTTGTGGATAATCCGAGGATTATCAACGAAAAACTCCGATAACTCCGCTTCTACTAGTTGGAATTGAGTCAAATTTGTTTTGCATCGTCTCTGAAGACAGCTCAACAGTTTCATGGGGTTGACAGAAAAATTTGAATTTTTTTTTTAATTTTCCCGTTTAAATTAAAAAATTTAATTGGATCCGCGGAGCCCTATACCTGTTAGAATTGAACCAAATTTGGTGTACAGCGTTTTTAGGGTAACCTGATAATTTAATGTCTGAATGGCTGGAATCCATAACAAAAAGTAATTTTTGAACAGCCCAAGTGAACATTAGTTAGATTGGAACGCGGCTTTGTCTTGTGAATGTTCGTGGTCGTAGATGTTTTCTCGCAAATGTATGTAGACTAGGGCTGTTAAATAAAAAAAAAATTCCTGAATCTTGCTGACTACGTGATTGAATCGTTAGGTTGCCTTGAAAAACGACGCACACCAAATTTGAATTCATTCCAACCAATAATCGCGGATTTCGTACAGTTTTGAAAATTTTGAATTTACCCAAAGATGCAAAAAAAAAATTTGTTCAAATTTTTCTGTCAACCCCATGAAATTGTTGCGATGTCTTTAAAAACAATGCAAAACAATTTTGACTCAATTCCAACCCGTAGAAGCGGAGCTATTTGAGTTTTTCTTTGATAGTTCGGGGACTATCCTTTGTAGACCCAACGGCCACATTATCAAGTAAGACCGGGAAGTGTCTGCGCGGGCCGCTTAAAATCCCGTAACGGGCCGTATGTTTACCGCCCCTCCCCTGATATATGGGCATGAAATTACAAGTCAGACGTTATGATCATAGGTATAAATACATCGTATAGCATATTCATCAACATGTTTGTCATTCATTTGTCTTAGAGTTTTTATGTATTCAATATAATATTTAAGTTTAGACTTTGGAGCATTGCAAGGTTACTATACTACCAAAAAAATTAGAGTCGATTCCACTAAGGTGACAGCTTTCTAGAAATTAATATAGCGAAAAAAACACCACGTGTTGATACATTGCTTACCATATATCGAAACTCTGGCGGAGTGCTTATATACTTCATCTCAATTTGAAAGGCCTTTTCATTAACACTCGCAATCTTTCTTGTGGCAGACAACTGCAACATGAAACGGAAACACCAAATGAATGGGAGCAAGGGTAATAGGCTACCTCTGACTTGAAAGATGTAGCAATACAAACGCCCTATGTAGCATGTGTGCTATATTTCGGGTAGAGATTCATTGTCGTATGTCGTAATGTTTTTGAAAGCAACACAATAACATCAAAAGGCCTTACCAGTAATACACCTCCATCTGTTGACTCGTACGGTTGCAATTCGAATGTTAGGGAGGCTTGATTTTCATCATCCACGCCGAGTTCTCTCGTGCGAAGCTAATTGAAAATCAGTAAAGTTAGGTTTAGCATGTTCTGTTCATAAAATAGGCCGAATTGCATGTACAGTACATTATAGGAGCGTGGCACTAGATCACCATCCGTGTTCACATTGTAATTTATTTGGCCATTCTCATCTGATTCCAAGTGGACATCTGAAATGTAACATTGAAGTTTATGCCCAACACGATGAGGAAATTTGAAAGGACTGAACAAATATAATGGCACGAAGAGACATTTTGCGTTACGGAACCTCATAATACATTTGAATAATAAATATGAATTTATTATTCAAATGTACTATAACGATATGTGGTATGCTAGTCCAGAGGTTCTCAGATCGGGAGCCGCGAGTACATGTGGGATTTCGTACGCTTGTTTCGAGCTCCCCTATCTCGTATATGATCTAAATTTTATAAAACACTATATTTCATGACTCGATCAAGTCTAATCTTTCCTACCAGAATAGCGACGAGTAAGATATAGTCTAATCAGGTGTATAAAACTCATTGTAACCGCGGGCCAGATAGACATACTGGTTGCCTTAGGAGTACCAAATAACATGCCACAGGTTTTTGATATAATGATAAAAATGAAGGATATCATTTTCGCTTTAGAATTCATTTCAGTCAATTTACATATATCTATGCATGCTCTATATATTTCAATATAAATCGAAGAACACGTTGAAATGTGCCGCGTAGAGTGAATAAAAAAAGGATGAGTGTTTTGAGGCTGAATTCTCTGTAACATGAGAGACAATGTAACATTGGTCGATTGGTTTTAACTATCATTCAAGCCCCCAAGGCTCTCGTGGGCAGGAAAGTGACCTGGTGGGTCACATTGGGGCCATGAGCATGAATTGTAGAGAGACTGTGGAGTTTAATATTTGCTTGTATGTGTCTCGTGCATCCATGAATGAGCATTTGAGCAAGTACAAAAGGATAACAAGTATTTTTTTGCATAACGTCGAATACTCTTGTTCATATAGTGTTAATATATTTCGAATCGAATCGCTGGTAATAGCTTAAGGGTGATAATGAAGATTTGAATTCATTACCTCTACAATTTCCACAGGCATTACCAACACAGCATTCGCCTTCTGCACATGCCGTCCTTCCACACGAGAAGGGTCCTGAGAATTACAAAGGGAGGTATGGCTTTTAATTGGAAATGGAAATTCATTTCGCAATCCATATAAAAACTGTAGATGAATTACAGCCAACCACTTAGATGGCTGTGATATTGGTAATAAATTATAGTTTGTAAAATAAACTAAGGAATTCATACTTTTTTACTTGACTAAAGAGCTACTTGCACTTGTTTCGAGAAGAAATTTATTACGTCACCTCTTCTGCTATTTGACTAGCAACGGTGACCACTTTGACCAGCTCTGCGTATATATGTGAAAATGAACAATAATTTGGACACTCAATATTTGGTCATCGATTTTATTCACTATGTTGTCGCCTTATTCTCATGTACATGGGAACTAGCACTAGCCGGGATAGTGTAGATCCTGTTATGCCGTAACATCTTCATGAAAATTGCAATGCAATGGGTTCAATTTAATGTGATGGCTGTCCTCCAATTAGGTCACATGATACGCACATAGTTATTACCTCATACGTTATTCACTGTTACCACCATAAAATCCATCCCATGTGCTATATTCGCAAGGTTCGCGTGGGCCACCTTCGTGCTGGTATATAATATGTTTTTGTGGTTTTGCGGCATTCATGGTGTTTGTCGACTAAGCTACTATGGTTATATTTACACCAGACCAAGTTTACTCATTTTTATTCCATAGATGCCGACTTGTAGTACTACTTTTATAGGCTTTTTATAAGACACATCCTACACGGATGAGCTGGCGAGAAGGAGCCTAGAGGAACCTCCAACACTTAGGTAGGAATTTTGGAGTCAACCTCGGTCGGACTCGAACCCCACAACCCATTGGTGTCGCAGCTGTGGATTATACCACTGCGCTATATCGCCACATAGGCTGGTATATGGTTAGCAACTATCTTGTTAGAGCATTGCGTTGTGAACCTTTGGTAGAAATTGTCACTGCTCAGGATTTGGAATCGCCTAAACGCTCCAGACTTAAACCCATTGAAAACTTAATTTCCTTCAGTAGTGCTCACCAGTCAAAGTTATTGGTACTCTCTTCATTGGACGCTGCGTTAACAAATCCACAACATCAGCCTGAAATAAAATGTAGATGCCTTAAAGCGCTGGAGGTATCAGGGCTGTAGCCGGATTGGTCTAATAAATGTAGTGAATCCGTCAAAGCTTGAAATGCACAATTGCAATGCCAAATCGAATGCAGAATCAATTGTAATTCACCCACTTTGATTTCAAACGAAACTCCTGGTGTGTAGTATTTCGACATTCTTTCAATTTTGATGATGAATGGAGAGGTTGCGAATCCAAGGGCTCTCGATCTTGCAGATTGGATGGTACCATCGGCTGAATCTTTATTAAACATAATATATGGTGATATGTGGTCACAAATAGCGATTATCACCGTTCGTCACTTATCTACAAGGTGGTACGTTTGAATGCAGAGTATGAGCGATGCTTAGATATTCCTAATATCGAAGTTGAGGTCTACGTCTTAGAGTACTCGAGTATATATCGTCCATTTACATTACTTACTTGAGAGACACTGGTTATACTTTAACATCTACTTCAATATGTTACTGTAGCATATTGCATACTTTTTACAGGATCGAATTTATCAAGCGACAGCATATTTTGCGTCGATATGCGGTACTTTTATGATGCCAATTGGCATAACAACCTGGCGATGTAGTCCAAGTATCAGGATAACAGAATGGACCACTGCTGCGGTAGATCGGTCTCCGTTAAATACCTATGTGAAAACTATTTATTGAGTCAGTCAGCATTCGGCATCATCGACTACAGCTGTGGACATGTGACTGATATTTTGTCAAATCGCCAGCAACGTGGTTAAAGTTAGAAAAGGTTGCCTAAATAGGCGAAAATTCATTAATTTTTTGAAGGGTTGTTGTTAAATTACGTGAAGTCAGCCCATAGCAGTAGAATATCATCTTATAAAGTTCAGCGGAGCCGGAACTATTCTTCAAACAACTGGCTCCAGCTCCAGCTCCTGCTCCGGTTCTATTTGAATTTCAAATAGAGCTCCGTCTCCTGCTCCGGTGAAATGCACGGCTCATTGCTCCGGCTGCAGCTCCAAAACCCCGTTACCAACAGTTGCATCTTACCCGTAACTGACACATCTATCACCACTGTCGCTCCTTCGTCCTGCAATAATTGGAAACCCCCACCGGTCTCGCCCAGTAGGGCATTTAACACTTCGGTTGTCTTTATCTTGAATGTCGCTTTTCCGTCATAGATCCTTGCCTTTTGCATAGAAAAGTAGCTAAAATTGGTAAACGTTCTGTGACGTATTATGCCCGAACGAGTCAATTCGGTGCAGTGAGATTATGGAGCCTATGGGGGTTTTCGTTTTCGTCTGCACCGTCGAGATGCTTTTGACGACGGAGATGCGATACGACCGTAAGGTCATCTAGTCAGCACCCGTTAATTTTCTCCTCCACGCTATCCGTGGATGCTGAGCGCCTAGCAGGATAGCTGCGGATTCCAGTTTTCGAGCCTTTGGTCTGACCCGGCCGGGGATCGAACCCACGACCTACCGATCAAGAAGCCGGACGCATTACCATTATACTATCTCGCTATCCCTTCTACTTTATCGGAATAAAGTAGAGTGTAGAACAGGGACGGGCAACATACGACCCGCGAGCTGAACAAGGCCCGTGACGGTATTTTGAGCGGCTCGCAGATAGTTTCTACGGGCTGCAGGCTGCATTCCAATATAACTGGTGTTCATGTGACGTCTTTTCTAAGGGTTTCCACACCCACATGCTGCCAGAATTCAAAGAACTTGTTAACAATTTTAGTCGACCACAGAGGTAGGATTAACTTCAACAGCTATTGATATACATCTGGTCCATATATTCATTAAATACTCTTTTAGTCTCTATGCTTTAAAGTTTAATTTAAATGCGAATCCTTGTATAGGTTGGTAAATAGGCGAATAATAAATCGAGTCTGTAATCCGGCCCGCCAAGTACATCATTTTCCCATATCCGGCCCGCCGACCGCAGAAAGTTACCCGCCCCTGGTGTAGAGTGTGGTTAGTAGAGAAGAGTGAAGCTGTCATATAAATCACGCGAAATAGTCCCTGTATCACGGTAACCAAATGCTTATTTGGCGATCCTACTTAGAGTTGTAGTATCGCTACCACTACTTTTGTATTTGAGAATCTGATTTGAAATTTAATGTGTCACCTCTACTTGAGCAGTACGTTGACCAATTTGACCACATCTGTTTTCATGAGGACTTGACGCTATCTCTCCCACATACC